>MINK01187624.1:26728-45762 GCA_001735545.1 Phormia regina
TGTATGTGAATAAAAAATCGATTTATATATGTATAATAGTTTTATTTAGTTCAATTGATTCGCAGATATTTTATGAACAATTAGTTTCTTTTCACACTCTAACTTTCAACTTTGCACCGCGCCGTATTTGGATTTAGCATTTCAGCTATAGGAAATAATTGATCCCAAAATTGAAAACGTTCTTGATAGATACCATTTGATTTCACATTTAAGTCTTGGCCAATTTCAAGATATTGTTTTTCCTCCTCAGAGTACACAGGCCATGTAACAGATTTTATATAATCATCCGTAACGTTATTGGGGTCTCTTCAATGAAAAATGTAGATGTTAATTTTACGTATCCTGATTACCAACAACAATTTATAGCATTACCCCTTTTTTGCAAATTCATACCAAAATCTCGTTAAACGTTCAATGATATCGTTTTCCGAATCAGATTTTTTAAACTCAGGTGTTAAAATAGGTTTCTTAAATAGATAAAATAATTCATCATGACTCACAGCCCCTTAAAATACATACATACGAAATTATATGTTATAATATCTTGTGACTTCAACTCCTCATTTGCACTCACCAATTGTCTGCTTAGTATCTGGATCAATAAAATTACTATAGCTTCCTTTGTAGGAAAAAAAATATGTATAAACTGGTACATGTTTTGAAACGATTTGCAAAAAACGATAAAATTTAAAACCAGAAATACCATCAGCATATAATTGACCAAATGCTTTTAAAGATTGGGGAAATTCTAATGATTTGTTTTGAAAATAAAATGAACGAATAGCTGCACTCGCTTCTAAGGACTTGGATGTTTCACGTTCATATGGAAAAAATATGGGAGAATATTTAGCAAAATTCTCATTAAAATATTCACGTATTGTATCATTACGCAAATTCCCTGCAAAAGTTAAATAGTTAGACTGCCAATTATAGCTTTTATTATAATTTGTATGATTTGACTTACTGTAGGTCATATAATAATATTCATATTCAGTTATGCCCATTATCAATGGAACTTTATAGTAATCACCTTTAGACATTGTAGTATAGGGATCCTCTACAAGAAATCGTTCTTGATTTCCACTACATTCACTTTCGATGACAGGCAGCCAGTTGAACAAGGGATTCCAGCCTACTTCAAACATAGATTTTGTTGTGTTAGCAAAATCTACTATGGTTTTCTTAAAATATTATAAGAAATATATAGATATTATAATAACACAGTAATATTAAAAAAAATTTAAATATTAACCGTTTTTAAGCAATTCACCATATCATTTATAGGCTTTTCTGGACAATTTAGTAACCTAGCCTGCTTTTCAGCTAAATCCAATTGATTCGTCTTATATTTTAATTGTCCCAGGGGAGATCCACTCATCATAATAGCTTTATGAAATAAACCCTTCGACATGGGTGACATCATATGCAAACCAGCACTTATACTCCCAGAACCATAGCCCCATAATGTTACCGAATTTGGATTACCGCCAAATTTGTCAATGTGTTTTTGTACCCATCGTAGTGCCACTACTTGATCTTTAAATCCCATATTACCTGGTGCCTTAGAAGTGCCAGTGGCTAAAAATCCCAAAGAACCCAAGCGAAAATTAAATGTCACCAATACTATATCACGATCCATAAAATTTTCCGGACCTGTATATGATTTAATAGCCCCATGAAAATAAAATTCACCATGTGATAAATACACAATAACTGGTTTTTGTGCGTTCGTATCTTTAGTGTAGACATTTAAACGTAAACAATCCTCAGATATGGTGGATACTTTAGCAAATGCTTGGGGACATATAGGACCTTGTTCAGTGGCATCATATATTTCGGGTTTCCAGGATTTAACGGGTTGTGGATTTTGGAAACGTAAATCACCAACGGGGGGTTCAGCATACCGTATACCAAGGAAAGCCCAAAATTTATCTCCTGAACGTGACTTCATTTGTGATCCTTTCAGCTGACCCAAAGAAGTTTCTACAGAAGTAGTGATTGGTTTCAATTCTGCACTACATATTGTAGCCATCCATAGTATAAATAATATACCACAAAAAATGTTCAACATAGCCACTTCTTTTTTTACTTTTCAGTTACTTTTGACTTCTGAATTTGTTTATAAAGAAATATATTTAAATTGCCGCTTCGAAAATGCTTCGTGTTTTATATAATTTTAAGCTGAGAAAAATATCTTATCGACGGTACGTAAACGAACAGCTCTATGAGTTTTTGTAAAAACTTTTCAGGAAAATCACAATAAATATTACACGTAACACTTTTTGTTAGCTTAACGGCGACATCGAATTATTTTATTATTTCTTAGAAATAAATACTTTTCTAATTTAACTTTATATTTAAACTAAAAATGTTTCAAACTATTTAGTTACTGACCCATAAATTTCATTTGTACAATAATTATATGTTGTTTATACGCACCTCTTACTTGCAATTAAAAATTTTGCGATATGAAAATTTTGCCGTGTAAACCATGAGTAATTATTTTATTTTCACAAAACTTATCCGTGATTAGTGAGACTATTTGCAAACAAAGAATACTGTGTTGCCACATTATTTTGCTATCATAGAATTTTCGATGAGAATAGTTGTGTTTTTCTATCTTTATGCAATTTGCGTATAAACAGTGTGTTATATATTTGCAAGTTATTATTATTTTTAATAATCGTGCGAATAAACGTAATAACAGATTTCTTATTAATTTCACTCTATCTTTTAATAACATCTTTATCAGTTTACAAACCCACCTGTTTACATTTGTACGTTAAGTTTAAAGATCGCGAAATTGTTTAGAAAAATATAAATTTGTCTATAAATAAAATTGAAAAATCAAAATTGGCCCAGTCGAATCTTTAACACCCTTCACCATATAATAATATTTGGTTTTATACAAACAACAACAATTAATCAATTTTTACTGCTGTTAATCATTATATTACAGCTGTTACTAACCAAACTAACTCCCTATACAAAAAACAACAACCATGCTTAATATAAATGTTTTTGTCCACTAGTATCCAAACTTTTTGTGTGTTTATAAATGGATAAAAAAACAGGTATTTCAGGATTTTATATATATTGGACTTCAATGGGTCTGTAAAGTTTTAGGCCCTTTTCTATCCAAGTATATAACATATGTCTTTGAAATGAAAAAATAAATGATTTTTTATGTCTGACTTTTAATCTTAAATTCATAGTTCATATGCGTTTATTTTATATAGTCTTAAACTTTGCATTGTACATCATTTGAATTTAACATTTCTGTTATAGGAAATAAACGATTCCAAAATTGAAAACGTTCTGTGTAGATACCATTGGATTTAATATTTAAATCTTGACCAATTTCCAAATATTGTTTCTTGTCTTCAGAATATAAAGGCCATTTAACAGTTTTTAAATAATAATCCATAGCATTATTAGGGTCACTGAAAAAAAAAACAAGAAAAATATAACCTGTTTAAAAAATACTGAAGAAACCAACTTAAATTCGCACCTTTTTTTGGCAAACTCAAACCAAAACCTAGTTAAACGTTCAATAATCTTATTTTCAGGATCTGTATTTTTAAACATGGGCGTTAAGGCACGGGTATTTAATAAATACAACAAATCATCATGATCAACAGCTCCTAAAAAATATATCGTTATATATATGTATGTATTGTTATTTACACCATCTTACCCATTGCCTGTTTAGTATCAGGATCAATAAAATAACTATAACGTCCTTTATAAGTAAAAAGATATGTATAAACTGTCACATGTTTTGAAACCATTTGTAAGAAACGATTGTATTTAAAGCCTGAAACACCATCGGCATATAACTGACCAAAAGATTTTAGGGATTGAGGAAATTCTAATGATTTGTTTTGGAAATAAAATGAACGAATATTAGCACTGACTTCTAAGGACTTGGATGTTTCACGTTCATATAGGAAGAAAATAGGAGAATATTTATCAAAATTTTGATTAAAATATTGACGTACTGTGATATTGCGTAAGGCGTCTAGAGTAAAAAAAAAATAATTTGCATTTCATGGTACTAACAGCGCAACCAGACTTACCGTATGTCAAATAATAATATTCATATTCTGTTATGCCCATTATTAAGGGTACCTTGTTGATATTACCTTTATGCATTGTGGTATAGGGATCTTCCACTATGAAGCGCTCGTTATTCTTATCACAACTATTTTCTATAACAGGCAGCCAATTTAGCAAAGGATTCCAGCCAACTTCAAACATTGAAGTTGTTGTGCGGACAAAATCTGTCATGGGTTTCTTAAATTATTATTAATATTAAATTATACAAAAACTAACTAGGGAAAATATAGTTTAATTATACCTTTTTCAAACACTGCACCATATCCTTAATAGGGTTTTGAGGACAATTTAATAGCTTTGCCTGTTTTTTTGCTAAATCCAATTGATTTGTTTTATATTTTAATTGCCCCAATGGAGATCCACTCATCATTATAGCTTTATGAAATAAACCCTTTGACATGGGCGATAACATATGTAAACCAATACTATAACTGCCGGCATTATAGCCCCATAAAGTTACCGATTTTGGATCACCTCCAAATTTTTCAATATTCTCTTGTATCCAACGCAGAGCCATAACTTGATCTTTTAAACCCATATTACCGGCAGCCTCAGGAGTGCCAGTGGCTAAAAAACCGAAAGTACCTAAACGATAATTTAATATTACCAATACAATATCACGATCCATAAAATATTCTGGTCCTGTATATAAGTTATTAGCTCCTCCGAAATAAAATCCACCATGAGATATATATACAATAACGGGTTTACGTGCGTTCGTATCTTTAGTGTAGATATTTAAACGTAAACAATCCTCAGATATAATAGATGAATTAACAAATGTTTGTGGACATAAGGGACCTTGTTGTGTGGCATCAAAAATGTCTGGTCTCCAAGCTTTTACGGGTTGTGGATTTTGAAAGCGCAAGTCACCAACAGGTGGTTCAGCATACCGTACACCGAGAAATGCCCAAAATGTTTCACCCAAACGTGATTTCATTTGTATGCCTTTCAGTTGACCTAAAGATGTTTCTACAGAAGTAGTTCTTAGTTCTGTTTCGGCCTTGCAAATTGTAATCAAACATAGTGTAAACAATATACCAGAGTTTATTTTTATTCTACTTATCATATTAGTTTTCACTCTTGTATAGGGGCACTTGTGTATTACTTTCGACTTATGAATTTGTTATTAAACAATTGCACTCTAAAAGCAGCTTTGTAAATGTGTTGCTTTTTATATGATTAACAGCGAAACAAAATTTTAATTACATTTACTTTCTTATTCTTAGAAACGGCTTTGGGAAAATCCACTCTGTTAAGAATTTATTTATTAAGATGATGCTGTTGTTTCTTATATATATATAGATTTAAAAAGTTATAAAGAATTTTTTTATAATTATTAGGGTATTTTATTAGAATAAGGTATTGGTTTTAATCGGACAAACTACACAGGTCAACGAAATAGCAAAAAAATTGTATATCTGGAATAATTGTGGAAAATTATTGTTCCTTACGCTTGTTATAGTGTAGAAAATCAAAAAAAAAATTCCATCACGTCACATTTTAACCCACTGAGGACCAAAGAAAATGATTTTCCTTGATAAGATTTAAGATTATAAAATTTTCTATGTTATACGTAGAGGAAATTGGTCACACATGTTTTATAGGCAAGACATGGAGCTACAAAAAAGTAGTATTATTCCAGTTTTTAACATGTCACACATAATCCCTAGATATCGTTAAAGTTGCAAAATTCAAGGATTTTTTGCAATTAACTCTCGTAAAACTAGGGAAAAATGAGGGATAATAATTATTGCTTCTTAGAAAAATAAAACATTTCCACCGTTGATGACCAAATGAAATATTTACCTCTATGAAATTTTAAGGTTATAAAATTGTATATGCAACTAAATTGGTGACAGACTATTGTAGCTACTATAAGAAAAAAATAGCACATTCTTGAATCCGAAGTTAAAATTAAAAAAGTTACTTATTTTAAAATTGTGACGTCATGGAAATGTTTACTATACTTTCTGCACTATATTTGTTATAATGAGTTGTTAACTCTGTTGTTAAAATTGGTATTTCACATTGATTCATAAAAAAATTTAAAGAATAGGCAAAGAAGTTCTTCTGCTGTCAAAAAACCTAACTCAGCTGACAAAGAGCGTAAATTTTCTTTTAAAGACTCAGCATTATCGTACAATTTTAAAAAAGTAATAAAAAAAATTATTTGAATTTGGAATAAGTTTTAAAAAATAACAATTCCTTTATACAAAATCAAAAAATTCAGTTAAATTACAATTTTTTTAATAATATAATTAGCGATCAATTGGGAAAACCCATAGCGATTTAATCTTCTAGTTAAAAGAAGTTGTCAGATTTTGTGTAAATCAGAAGTAATTAAGGTTTAACCTTTTTTAATAAAAATAATTGTTGTAAAGAAAGTATTATACATTTATCAAAATAATCGAATTATTCGATATTTCAAAAGTCGCACTTTAAATTTTTTCGAACAATTATTCGTATTAAATTTTCGAATTATTGGAACGAACATTATTTAAATGGATACCCTAGTGAAAAAGTGACTAGTTACTCCAAAATATTTTCAATGATTTATACCTGATTAAAAAATAAAATCGAGGTTTATGATTTGGAACAATTGCAATTAAAAAAGTAAATGAAAACACATTAAATATTTTTTAAAAGCGAAAATTTTTGTATTAAAACTTTAATAACAATTATTTATTTGAGTGCAATTACTAACTTCATTTTGCATGTTAATTCATATTAAATCCTTTTATTTTCAAGACGTTCTTATACAATTTATTTAGTATATGCCCGTGTAAATATTTAGACAACATATGGAAAAAATATGATATATTTCATTTAAATTTTACATTGAGCGCTATTTGGATTTAACATTTCTGTTATAGGAAATATACGATCCCATAATTGAAAACGTTGTGGATAGATACCATTCAATTTAACATTTAAATTTTCACCAATTTCCAGATATTGTTTTTTCTCTTCTGAATATAAAGGCCATTTAACAAATTTAAGATATTCATCAGAAGCATTATTGGGATCACTAAAAAACATTGTTAAGTTATAAAAGTCATGTTTAAATATGCCTCTTCAAATTTTACCTCTTATTGGCGAATTCAAACCAAAATCTAGTTAGACGTTCAATAGTATCATTTTCTGGATCGGTTTTATTAAATTGTGGCGTTAAAAATGGTACATTAAATAGGTACAATAATTCATCATGATGCATAGCTCCTGAAAATATTTTAAAAATATTATTTAAATAATAAATACTCTTCATTTTGGCTTATTTTTACTTACCTAATGTCTGTTTTGTTTCGGGATTAACAAAATGACTATAGCGTCCTTTATAGGTAAAAAGATATGTATAAACAGGCGTATGCTTTGAAATCATTTGTAAGAAACGATGGTAGGTGAAACCAATCACACCATCTGCATACAGTTGACCAAAAGGTACTACGGATTGAGGAAATTCTAATTTCTTATTTTGGAAATAAAATGAACGTAGAGCGGCACTGGCTTCTAAGGACTTGGATGTTTCACGTTCATATAGAAAATATATTGGAGAGTATTTAGCAAAATTCTTATTAAATAATTGACGTTTTGTAGCATTGCTTAAAGTATCTGTAAAAAGGAATTTTGTAAAACTTTCTATAAATATTCATAATAATAAGAAAGTAAACTAACAGTATCCCGAATAATAAAATTCATATTCTGTTATGCCCATTATCAAGGGAACTTTATAAACATTGCCTTTGTAGAGTGTAGTATAGGGATCTTCTGTAAGGTAACGTTCCTGATGTCCACCACAATCACTTTCGATAACTGGTAGCCAATTGTAAATAGGATCCCAGTCTACCTCAAACATAGCTTCTGTTGTATTAACAAAGTCTAGCATGGGTTTCTTTAAAATAAATTTTATTTAAGAATTTAATAATGTTTAAATGTTTAAGTTTTTGAAATAAATCTTACCGCTTTTAAACACTTTATCATATCCTTTATAGGTTTTTGAGGACATTTCAAAAGTTTGGCCTGTTTTTCAGCTAAATCCAATTGATTTGTTTTATATTTAAATTGTCCTAATGGTGATGAGCTCATCATAATAGCTTTATGAAATAAACCCTTTGTCATAGGTGAAAGCAAATGCAAACCAACACTTAAGCTGCCAGCACTGTAACCCCATAAAGTTACTGAATTCGGGTCACCACCAAATTTCTCAATATGTTGTTGTATCCAACGTAGAGCCATTACTTGATCTTTTAGCCCCATATTACCGGCAGCCTCTGAAGTGCCAGTAGCTAAAAATCCCAAAGTACCTAAACGATAATCTACAGTGACCAATACAATATCACGATCCATAAAATTTTCCGGTCCAAACCAGGTTCTTATACCAGAACCGCCATAAAATCCACCTGGATGGAAAAACACAATAACTGGTTTTCGTCGTTTCACATCTTTAGTGTATATATTTAAACGCAAACAATCCTCGGAAAGAATTGTCAAATCATCATTTTCTTGCGGACATATTGGACCATCTTTGGTGGCATCATACGTCTCAGGTTTCCAGGCTTTAACGGGTTGAGGATTTTGAAAGCGTAATTCACCAACAGGAGGTTCAGCATAACGTACACCAAGAAAAGCCCATAATTTATTACCAAAACGTGTTTCCATTTGTATACCTTTCACTAGACCCAATGAAGTTTCTACTGAACTTGTAGGTTTTAGTTCCGCATAAGATGATGGAATTATGCTTAATGCAATTAATACGCTACATAGCATTTTTAGTATTTCCAACATATTGATATTTCCTCCAGTATTAATTCACTTTTTAATTACATACGACTTGTGAATTTGTGAGTAAATAAAAGCACATTAAAGATTGCATTGAAATTGTGTTGCATTTTATATGATTTTTAACAGAATATTAAAGTCAATTCTATATTCTCAGCCAAAGTCTTTACAAAAACCCCCCCGTTAAATAAGGTGGCACATTTTATTTTGTAGTATTTCGATTAATAATATTAATTTATATAAATAACAATTTCCAACCTATATCTTAGGTTTTACCTTATTGTTGTTATTGAGTTCTTATTAATTTTATATGTTTCTTTTTGAATATGTGTTTAAACTTTTAATGACGTTTGTTATCATTTTAACAATAGTATTGACTTGTGTTAGTAAGTATATTAAAATTACTAGAAATTGTTTTCAATGTACAAACTGATATCCAATCTCAAATTTTAATGAATCCTCAGAATATGGAGACAAAAACAAAAAAAAGAAACGGCTGCAAAAGTTAGGATTTAAAAATTTTATATTTTATCATATTTTCTTATTGATAATATATAGAGGGCAGATTTTCATATAAATAGATGTCTTCGAAACATTATTAAGAAAATTAAAAAAAAAAAACACTCAATAATTACACATTCTGATATAGCATTGCCAGATGAGGAAACTTGTACTAGTTTCAAATATAATTTGGGGATATATTATATAATTTATAATTGGTATATTTGGGAACATAGTGCTTAAAATTGGCGAAATGAAGCAACAGTTTTCAGGAACACTTTTCATTCATATGATATCAGGTGTGTTTTCTATGGTCTGAAATCAGTGAGTTATTAAAAAAAGTACAAAGAAATTTACGTTATGGATAGATTTTTGTTTCTCATTTCATTTATAGAAATATATGTATATATTTTTTTAATTTTTGGAATTTACTTTTTATTTTAAAAAATAAATTCAGACCAAAACATCGAAATAATTATTAAAATTTTGGCACAATTCTCTTAAATCTTAATTCTGAACCAAAAATACTAGCATTTCATTTTATAACACCATTCCCACAAACATAATTCTATTCATTCAAACGATTTTAAATAAGGAAAATTTTGTTGATTCAATATATTTTTTAAGTTCAGCCATTTAAACTAATTAGATTTTAAAATGTTAAATGAAGAATAAGGCCTTTCGAACTTTTGGTAGTAATATCATATTAAATCGAAAAAATTAATTCAAATGAAAGAATTATTGGACATTTTTTACCAACTTAACTTTATAAATAACATAAATAAAATAATAATAATAATTTATATATTTAATATACCCCTACAAACCACTTTGCATATTGCAGTGTTTGGATTTAACATTTCGGATATGGGGAATAAAACATCCCAGAATTGAAACGTTCTTGATATATACCATTTGATTTAACATTTAATTCTTGACAAATTTCCAGATCTTGTTTTTTTTTTTTTGGGAATACAATGTCCATTGCACAGTTTTCAAATAATCATCAGAAGTATTCTTGGGGTCCCTAAAAGCAATGAAATATAAATATTTAAAATAAGATTATAATCAAAATATGCATAAAAACCCCTTTTTGGCATATTAAAACCAAAATCTAGTCAAGCGTTTAATTGTATAATTTTTTGGGTCAGTTTTTTAAACTGAGTCGTTATAAAAGGAAGATTTAACATATATAAAAGTTCATCATGATGTACTGCCCCTGAGAATTTGAGTTATTTTAATATTAATTACAACTACAGTTTTTCATTACCTCTTGCCTATATGTCGATTACTATCCGGATTGATGAAATGACTATAGCGTCTCTTATAGGTAAAAATATATGTATAAACAGGTATATATTATGAAATAATTTGCTAGTAACGATCATAGCCAAAGCCTGTAATGCCAGGCTTTGCCATATTCTACTAGAGATTGAGGAAATACAATTGCTTTATTTTTGTAATAAAAGGAACGGATAGCTTCACTAGCTTCCAAAGATGTGGGTGTTTCCCGTATGTATAGCAAATATATAGGCGCATATTTGGCAAAATTTTCTCTAAAATATCTGAGTACCGTGCCATTACGTAAAGCATCTTAAAAAACACTAATAGGCTGCAATAAATATTATTAAGTTATTGGCTATATACTTACAATTACTTACAGCATCAGCCAGTAGCTAAAAATCCTAAACAACCTAAACGATAATTCAAAGACACCAAAACAATATCACGATACAATAAATTTTATGTTCCTGCATATATTCTAATGGCTCCACCGAAATGAGGATAAATTTAATGTTTTTTGTGGGTATTTGGGACCATCTTTTGTAGCATCATATATTTGGGGTTTCCAAGCTTTTACAGGTAGTGGGTTTTGAAAACGCAATTTATCAACTGGAGGTTCAGCATAGCGAACATCAAGAAAGGCCCAGAATTTTTCACCAAAAGGTGTCCCCATTTGTGTTTTATGTTCAGCACAACATATTGCAATCATCCATAATGCAATTATTATACCGCAAGGAATTTGAAATTCAGTCATGGTATTATTTTTCTTTTAATGCTTTTGCGGATAGATGCTTTGCAAATACACTTGACTTCTTAATTCAGCTTTCAATAAAAGCACTTTAAATTTCGTTTCGCAAGTGTTTAGCTTTTTATACGATTTACAAGAGAGCAACGTTTTACATGAAACTTTTTTAATATAAAAAATATAAATATATAAAAAGTTGTGAAAAAACCCAAAATAATTTGTTGAGCCGGTGCTGTTTGTTTCAATTTTTCCCCCAGAATTTTTGTGTTTATTTACTTATTTACTATGACAAAATATATATATATATGTATATATATTTTTGGTGTTATAACCTTCCCGCTTATCTTTTAATGATATAGGTTATCAATTTTTGCAAACCCTATATTTTATACAAACAGGGGAAAAATTATATATAATAATAGGAAAAAGGGGCATTGATCTGTGCTCATTGATCACACATTATAAAAATCTAATTTTATATTAATTGGGATTATATTGGATCTTAATTAAAATCAAGTAGATCTTTAATAATTTAGTTAATAATCTATATAACTAAAAGGTAAAAAATGTTCAACTGTAATAAAAACCATGGTGTGGTAGAGTACAAAAATATACCATTAAAAAGGAATTTTCTCATAGATTTGCGAAAAAAATCTGTTTAGTATTTTAGAAGTTATAAGTGACAAAATTTGCTTATCCTAATATATATAATAAAAAAATAAAATATAAGTTTGTTTGTCACGAAATTTGATACACAGATAATACCAGTGCCGGAAGTGGTTATAGGCATATAGGATATATAAACACTCGGTTGAATGACACGCCCGCTTTTTAAAAACTTTTAAATGGCTGCACCATTTTAGAGTTATAATTAAGTTGTTTGGCCCTCTCTGGTACAAAGAATTTTTCAAAAGAGAAGTAAAGTTTGTGTAAATTCACAATTGTTTTGTACTTGTATTTAACCATCATTTTTGTTAGTTATTTTATTATTTACGTTCCTACATTCTAACATTTTTATAATTGTTGGCTTTTCTGAAAAATTTTGTGATAGGGGTAGCATATCACCCCAGGTATAAGATAGTATGAATAAATATACGATAATGCAGTCGCGGATCCAAGGTAAATTTCCTTCCCCAAAAGGAACAATTTTAATAAAAAAATTTATTCTAAACCAAAAAATCCCCCAAAAATTTGAACATCTAAGAATAAAGTTGAAAACAAAGTTAAGTGCTATTAGTTTCTTTACAGAATTTCAAGACTTTTTAATAATAAAAAATATGAATTGATACATGTATTATGAGGCATTTAAAATATTAAATTTTCTTTACACTTTACATTGAACCGTATTTGAATTTAGCATTTCAGATATAGGGAAATAACGATCCCACAATTGAAAACGTTCTGGGAAAATACCATTCGATTTAACATTTAAATGTTGACCAATTTCTAGATATTGTTTTTTGCCTCCACAATATAAAGGCCATTTAACACCTTTTAAATAATCATCTAAAGCATTATTGGGATCACTGCAAATAAATTATTGTTTAAAATATTAAGAAATGCAATTTAAATAAAATCCATATTACCCCTTTTTAGCAAATTCAAACCAAAGTCTTGTTAAACGTTCAATGGTATCATTTTCGGGGTCGGTTTTCTTAAATTGAGGTGTGAATAAAGGAGCATTAAACAGATACAATAATTCATCATGATGCATAGCTCCTAAAAAAAATTTTAAATATTGTATTTGGAAATCATTTCACTTTCATTTTGTTTCCACTTACCTAATGTCTGGTTAGTATCTGGATCAATAAAATGGCTATAGCGTCCTTTGTAAGTGAAAAGATACGTATAGACAGATGTATGTTTTGAAACCATTTGCAGGAATCGATGATATTCAAAACCAATTAAACCATCAGAATATAACTGACCGAATGGTATTAATGATTGAGGAAAGTCTAAAGGTTTATTTTGCAAATAAAATGAGCGAAAAGCTACGCTCGTTTCCAATGATTTGGGTGTTTCACGTTCATATAGAAAAAATATTGGTGAATATTTTGCAAAATTTTCATTAAAATATTGACGTACTGTTTCATTTCGTAAGGCATCTGTAAAAATCGAATTGTAATTGTAACAATTTATGCTCTTAATGGTTTTGCTATTAACTCACAATAACCCATATAATAAAATTCATATTCAGTTATGCCTGTTATTAAGGGTACTTTATATATATTGCCTTTAGACATCGTAGTATAGGGATCTTCTATAAGAAAACGTTCCTGATTTCCACCACAATCGCTTTCTATAACAGGAACCCAATTTAAGACAGGATTCCAACCTACTTCAAACATAGCTTGCAACGTATTAACAAAGTCCATCATAGGTTTCTTAAAAAATAATGATAATAATAAAATAAGAATTTTGTAAAATTTGACTATATTTGTGATAAATGCAAAACAATATGTCGATCTTACCGTTTTTAAACACTTGATCATGTCCTTAATAGGTTTTTCTGGACATTTTAAAAGTCTGGCCTGTTTTTCAGCTAAATCCAATTGATTAGTTTTATACTTAAATTGGCCCAATGGAGAGGCACTCATCATAATACCCTTATGAAATAATCCTTTCGACATGGGAGACATCATATGCAAACCAATACTGAGACTGCCAGCACTATAACCCCACAAAGTTACCGAATTTGGATCACCTCCAAATTTCTCAATATGTTGTTGTATCCAACGTAGAGCTATTACTTGATCTTTTAAGCCCATATTACCGGAAGCTTCTGAAGTACCAGTAGCTAAAAATCCCAAAGAACCTAAACGATAATGTAAAGACACCAAAACAATATCACGATCCATAAAATTTTCCGGCCCCGCCCATGTGCTAATGGCACCAACAGCATAGAATCCACCGGGATGCAAATATACGATAACTGGCTTTCGAGCTTTAGTATCTTTAGTGTAGACATTCAAACGCAAACAATCCTCTGATAGGTAGGATAAATTAGCTGTTACTTGAGGACATATAGGACCGTCTTTAGTGGCATCAAATACCTCAGGTTTCCACGCTTTCACTGGTTGAGGATTTTGAAAACGTAATTCACCAACAGGAGGTTCAGCATAACGTATACCCAAAAATGCCCAAAATTTATCACCCGAACGTGACTCCATTTGTGTGCCTTTCACCTGACCCAACGAAGTTTCTACAGTTGTTGTAGGTTTTAAATCGGCATAACTCGATGTAATTGGCCATAATGCAATAACTACACCGCACAATATTTTGTATGTACTCATCATTATTTTCACTTTTCAATTTTTTTTACCCGACTTGTGATTTTGTCGTTAAACAAAATCACTTTAAGATTGTATTGAAAGTGTATTGCTTTTTATATGATTTTTAGCAGAGAACAATTATTACATGTAATTACTTTCTTGTTTTGTTCTCAGAAATAGCTGTAGGAAATACCCACTTTATTAAGAAATTATTAAGGTTGAATTGTTTATTTCTATAACTTAGTTTCAAAACACTCAATATACATTTTTAGTATTATTTTTCATTTCTTGTACTCTATAAAATTTGATATACAATTCAGAAATCAGCATCACCCTATTGTTGTTACCGATTTCATATAAATTTCACACATTCTTCTAATATATAGTCTTCGCTGACTTTTAATGACATCTGTTATCATTTTACAAACACACCTGTTTTAAGTAGGGACTTACTTACATCTACAGTGGGGAGCACAAATGAGTACATGTTTGTAATTGGTTCACTTAACATTGCATAAAAATTAAAATAATAATGCAAATCCAAAAATTGTTTCTTTAATTTATTTTATAAATTTATAACTTAAAAACAAAAGGATCAAGATCTAAGAAAAAATCAAAATTATTATATCAATCTATTATTTTGAAGTATAGAATTTGATTATGTTTTAAAAAACTATGTCTTTAAATAAAGTGTGGGTCAAAAATATATGTAAATTCAAAATAATAGAAGAAAAAATAAAAAAAAAAAAAACTTAATTTGTGTCTTAAATATTCATCATAGTTTTGCTGTTAATTTAAATCCGTATATACTTTTCAAAAATAATAATTTCTTGTCTTTCTAATAAAGTTTAAAAAATGTTATTTGATCAACTGGTTTTTTATATATAACATTTTAAAACCGCGAAGTCCAGAAAATCGGTTTTCTCATATAGTTCCCGATTTTAAAGGTATATTTAAAATTCTAAAAGTGGTATAATAATCTACTGAACCATATCTATAAAATCCCTCAGGTGCAAAATTGAGTATATACGAGTTGTTTTCATTTTGTTTGATTTTTTCTTAGAGTTAAACATAAAATAAATTAAAGAAAAAAATTTTTTGATTTGCTTCATTATTTTAATTCTTATGCAATGTTAAGTGAACAAATTATAAACATTATACTCATTTGTGCTCCCCACTGTATATATTTCAATAGAGAGAATTTATATTTAAAATGAATCATGTTTAAAACGAAGAAAGAATAAAGAGTATTCTCAAAATCCAAAAATATCTGATAGTGTTTAAAAAAAAAAAAAAAAACAGTCTCATCGAGTTATGAACTTATTTAAGATTTTTTAATATGCAAAGTTGTTTGGATTGTTTTTAAATAAAATGTTGTCTCAGTTATGATGAGTGTAACTAAACAAATTATTTTTGCAGAAATTTAGAGTCGCAAAGTAAACATTTGGGGAATTATCTAATGTTTTTGTTTAAATTTGATTATATAATGTTAACATTCTACAAAATTTTTAATATAGGAAATTACATAAATTTATTTTAATATTTTGAAATGGGTGTCAAAAAATTCGTATTCCAAATCAGATATAAAAAAATATTTTAAAATTGTTATCGCTAAACGATTTAATAATGATTGATAAATATGAGTAACTTAATCACGTTTTAATAATGTTAATAATAAATAATGTTTATAATAAATAATAATAAGATAAAATCGGGTCATAATATAAAAACTTTTAATCATAATTTGATAAAAATAAAGTGATAAAATATTGGAATACAAAAAGCATAAAATAAAAACTTATATAATTATAATGTTATAATTATTTAGGCATAACTCAGCTCAAGTCCTTCCGTTCAACCGATGGCCCTATTAAGAAAAGTATTTCTAAAAAAAATAATATTTTTTTTTTCACTGAAAATTACTATATATTTAAAAAAGTCATATTTATAAAACTCGTATATGTTTTTATTTTAATCAAATGATATATTAATATTTGCAATTGGATAAATAGTATAAGAAATATTTACGATTTCAAGTGATTACTTATGATCATATATTCCAGCAATGAAAAATAGCTCTTTGATTACTATTCTTCTAACCATTTGTTTTCTCTACGTGTAGAAACTGTTTTATACTTCGTGGGGTTTAAATTTTTAGAAATTTCTGATAAAAATACAGAGCCATTTTTCCCTAAAATCCATATTACTTTCGCTTGCGATCCTTAGGTATGTAAATCAACTTTTTCTCTTTCGATTATCACGGTTCCTTTTGGAGACCATGAACTCATTGTATTTTTTATGCCTCAAAAACCTAATAATGCAATCCACTAGCCATTGTTTTAACTGGTCAATATGTATTCTGACTACATTATCTCCAAAGGGGTTTTCATACTTAGTTCCAACATCGATTATATCATAGAAAACAATTAGATGTTCAACTCTTTTCATTCGCTAAGAAACAAAAAATTGTTCCCTTCACACGTATAAATTTTGTATTTTGCTAACACATACAAAGAGTTATGTTTTTTATACATAGAGTTACGTTTTTTGTGTGATTGGAAATAAAGAATTTAGCTAAGCTACTAGTATGATTTAATTTTGCGTTGGATTTATTCAGATAATATTTTCTTATGAAATTTTTATTTTAAGACATTTTTTTCCTTTAATATATTAAAAATTAAAATCGTCTAATTCGTTATAAAAATGATTTTATAACAAATATTGAATATTTTTTTAAACTTTACATTGTACAATATTTGAATTTAACATTTCGAAAATGGGAAATAAACAATCCCATAGTTGAAAGCGTTCTGAATGAATACCATTCGATTTAACATTTAAATTTTCACCAATTTCTAAATATTGCTTTTTTGCTTTCAGAGTATTAAGGCCATTTAATAGTTTTTAGATAATCATCGGAAGCGTTATGTAATGTAAAATGGAGCATATATATAAAAAATGTTAAAATAAATAATTTAAAATGTTAACTCTTTTTGGCAAACTCAAACCAAAATCTAGTTAAACGCTCTATGTTATTATAAAGCACGATTTAATACAATTCATCATGATGCATAGCACCTAAAGTTTTCAAATTGTTTTAAATATATATTTTTAATTTCTATAATTTTTTTAAACCTCATACCCAAAGTCTGTTTAGTATCAGGATCAACAAAACGACTATAGCGACCTTTATACTTAAAGAAATATGTATAAACGGGTGTATATTTTGAAATCATTTGTAAGAATCGATAATATTGAAATCCAATCACACCGTCTGCATACAATTGGCCAAATGGTTTTAAGGATTGGGGAAATTCAAGTGGTTTATTTTCTAAATAAAATGAACATAGAACTGCACTGGCTTCTAAAGATTTGGCCGTTTGGCGTTCATATTGAAAATATATAGGAGAGTATTTAGAAAACTTGTTAATAAAATATTGACGTGTTGTGGCATTGTGTGTATAGGGATCTTCCATCAAATAACGTTCATTATTACCACCACAATCACTCTCAATAACAGGGCTCCAATTTAAAACAGGATTCCAGCGAATATCAAACATCATAGGTTTCTTTAAACAAATGTTTAGGAAACTTATTAAATGAGAAAATTTTGTTTAAAAACTTACAGTTTTCAAACACTTGACCATATCCTCTATGGGATTTTCAGGACACTTTAATAGTCTAGCCTGTCTTTCAGCCAAATGTAATTGATGTGTTTGGTATTTGAATTGTGCCAAAGGAGAAGCACTCATCATAATAGCTTTATGAAAGAAACCCTTTGCCATTGGTGATATCATATGCAAACCCACACTGCGACTACCAACACTATAACCCCACAATGTTATCGAATTGGGATTACCACCAAATTTTTCTATATATTGCTAAATCCATCTTAAAGCTATTACTTGATCTTTTAAACATATATTTCCGGAAGCCTCGGCAGTTCCAGTTGCTAAAAACCCCAAGGAACCCAAACGGTAATTTAAAGTTACTAATACAATATCACGATCCATTAAATTTTCTGGACCTGCACGATTGCTAGTTCCTGCACCGCAATAGTAACCTCCTGCATGCAAATATAGAATAACTGGATTGCGAGTATTCATATCTTTAGTGTATTACACGTAATTTGTGGACATATGGGACCATCTTGAGTAGCATCATATATTTTAGGTTTCCAGACTTTTACTGGCTGAGGATTTTGAAAGCGTAATTCACCGACAGGAGCTTCAGCATAACGTAAATTACGAAATGCCCAAAATTTATCACCCAAAAGCGATTCCATTTGTAGACCTTTCAGTTGACCCAATGATTGTAGGCTTTTGTTCAGCATA
>MINK01187625.1:0-43661 GCA_001735545.1 Phormia regina
TTTCAATGTGTTTTAGTTTTTTTTTTTTTTTTTTTTTTTTTTTTTTTTGTGAAACAAGTTGTTGTAATGGATTTTTATCAAATAGCAAAAGATTGTATGTTTTGACCCATGAAATGAGTTTTTGTGTTTTAATATTGTTTTTGAGAGAAAAATATATATATTTTTTTGATTGTATTTATTACAACCACAAATAAGTTGGTCTTATACTAAAAGTAGATTTATTTCTATTAGAAATGAACTAAATAGGATTCATTTTTATGCCTTAAAAGTTCTGTTTTGTTTTTCTCTCTATTTTTCCTCTAGCAGCTTTAACAATTATAATTAATTTGTCACTTTACCGTTTGTCCAAGCCAAATATGTAAATTGTACAATTTTAAGCTTAAAAAAAAAGTAAATTTGTTTTCCTTTTTTTCATTAAATTGTCTATAATTCTTTACTCTTCCCGCCACCCCTCCACCTTTAAATATATTTTAACACCCACTTAACACAATTATGAATATTTCCACAAATTCCCCACAAATCTGTTTTAAAGTACTTGTCCTTTCCCTTTTTTTTTCCTTTTTGGCCCCAACTGTTTTACTTTCCACTTTTAAGGTCCCTTCATACATATGAGTTAGTAAAGGTGTGTAAATTTATAAAGTCAATAGAAAGTGGGGAGTAGAGTACTGGAGGGTGGTTGATTTTATTATAAATTTATTTATTCATATTGCATGCGGCATTCACATAAGCCGATTTATTTATAAAACCGCATACAAAAGCCAAAATGATCATTTGGTTTGGTTTTACTTTCTATTTAGGTTTTTTTTTTTTTTTTTGCTTCAACATATTCAATGTTTGTGTATTTTTTCCAGGTCTTTTTATGGAAACCTTTTTTTGTAGCAGAAAATAAATAATAAATTCATTAACAAAGTTTTATGAATATTTTTGGAGTGAACAAAAATTAATTAAGAGAATTTGTTGATTGAGTTCAGGGAATTATAAGAGATAACTTTTGAAACAAAAAAAAAATAGTAAATTAAAGGGCATTTGAAAAATAACAATTAATACCAAAAAAGGTCAAGAACATTGCTAAATTTCCATTTCCCATTTTATTTATTTATTTATTTATTTATTTATTTATTTATTTATTTATTTATTTATTTATTTATTTATTTATATTAAAAATATATTTGAACTTTATTTTAAATATTTTTCACAGCGATAACAGTATGTAATTATGCGGTATAAACATTGAGTTTAATATTTTTTTTATTTATTATGCCGTATAAATGCAATAAAAGAACGAAATTTCAAGACGTTTTTTTATTTATATTGGCTTTAGATTTATATACTTTCGTTTGAAGTAGGCATATGAAATGGCCCTTTAATTCCTCTCGCTGTGTTGAACGAAAAATTCGATCAACGAAATGTATAGGAAATAATAACAAAATTTGAAATTTATTTCTTGTTTTCCATATAATTTGGTGGTAAATATTTTTAAGCGATTTTCTCAAAAGAAATGACGACATTAAACGATTTTTATGTCATACAAAATACTAATAAGAAAATTGCTTTTTGGTTCCACTGTACAAATTTAATGTTCTAAATAATAAAATAAAAACTATACATGCAACAAACATAAAATAACACCCTTTACTACTTTTTGGTCTAAATTTTTTTTATTTCTCTTATAAAAGTTCCCGAAATCTTATAAATTAAAAAAAAAATAAAGGAATTCAAAAAAGGAAAATTAAAAAAAAAAAATAAATAAATAAAAATTATGAATAGACACACTCACGCACTCACCTCGCGAAAACCTATTTGGGAGCGGCTGGATGTGGGTACTGCGTATATGCCTCATCGGGTGATGCAGCTGTGCTAGCCTGTTCAGAATCTGTCATTGGCATTGTTGGTATAATTGGTTGTGCATAATATGGATAAGTTGGACTAATATACTGTAATGATGGAGAGAAATTCTAAAAAAAACAAAGAAAAGAAAATCAAAATCAAATGAAAAGAAAAGAAAAATAAATAACAATAAACAGAAAAACAACAACAATAAATAATAATAATAATAAAAAAGGAAAAATAAATAAATATTATTGTCAAAAAAACTTTCAACTACTACGAGTCATAAATATTAATGATGATGATCTTTATTTAATGTGAATTAAATAAAACACAGTGCTTAACATTTAAAGAAATATCAAGTGTTTTTTGTTATAAAATTAAGTTTGTTTTTCTGTATAATAATTTACAATAAACAACAGAAAATTGTTGAGGAAAAAAGAAAACAAACTTTTTCTTATTTTTCATTTTATTTGTGATGGTTCAAGTGGTAAGGTTACTTGTGAGTGATATAAATAATATTAAAAAAAATTAAAAATTTATAAAGTTCTTGAAGTATTTTTCTTTTTTTTTACTTACCGAATTGCCAATTTGCAATGTTGCCAATTGTGGCATCATGGTACCGTATGGTACACCTGTTTCGCCGCTAACCATCATTGATATACCGCGTGGTTGCACCTGATTGACAGCATCTGGTTTATAGGAAGCAACACTCAATTGTGGTGCAGCAGCCATTTGCATATACTACAAATAAATATATAAAAACATTTTTTTTTAATATTTTTGAGAAAAATATTTATTTAACTTTTATTTTATAAACATAAATAAAATATTAAAATAAATAACATACAGAGAATTTTTTATTTTAACCAGAAAAAAGGAACATTTCATATTTCAGTTAAAGTGCAAATAACTGAACCATAAAGGAATGAATGAATTAATTTTAAGTAGAAAAATTCTTTTTTTTTTAATGTTTTTTTATAGTTCAGTTTTTTTTTTCTTTCTTTAAAATCTTTTTAGCATTTTGTAAGTTAATAATAGTAAATAGGTTAAGGTCAAGTTTTGTATTCTTAGTAATTTAAAGGTTGTTTTTTTTTTTAATATTAATTTACTTTCGTTTAGTTAAAAAAGTAAAAGTAAAATATGTAGTTTTTCTTTAAACAATATTTACTAAGAATGAAAATGAAGGTTATATTGAATATTTCAAATTCACTTTATTTATTTTTTTATATAAATAATTGTGGGAAGTGACATAAAATATTAAATCAATTAAAGGTCATTATTAAAAAAGAGATCATTTTGATAACGACTAAATAAACTGGGACCTACAGACAAACCTAAAATAATAATCAAATTGATATAAAGTACGGACATCATTTAATCGACTCAGAAAGTGATTTTAAGCCGATTGCTATAAATTAAGGTGGGTCTTAGACCATTATTTTTGGGTGTAGAATAGGAGTTACTTTTAAATATCGTTAGATTAGAAGTGGATCAAATTTTATCACCTCGAGTGTAAAAAACCTTACAACATTTACAAATATAAAGTTACATTATGAAAGCGTTTTGGAAAAATTTGGACGTGAATCATACATTTAGTAGTGGTTGAAAATGACACATTTTTCAATAAAATTCTAAAATTTGGTACTTTTTCGAATTAAATTAAACGGATGTAATTCAAATCGGAAAATAAATTTGTAAGACTTTGAACGGTACACAAAGGTTCGAAATTTCAAAAGATGAAAAAAAATTAAAGATGATTTCTCAAGTTTATAGTTATTAATTGGTCACAAAGTTTTTAATCAATTACTTGTCATTTTAGGGTACAAAATATCCAAGTACAATAGCAAAACAATTCAAAAAGGGTCATTTAAATTCATTTTAGTTTATGGGCTACATGACCTTTTTTACTTGCCGCTTTCGCAAAGAGATACCATATATGTATTTTTTCTGGTTAATTTGCACCTTAATGAAATTTGATACTTTCATAATAATGTTTTGTAAACAACTATGTGGGCTTCTTAAGCAGAGGAAAAGCTTAAAGCAATAGAAAAAAGTTTATTGTCGTTTTGATATCCCCAAGACTTTTGCTTGAGGATATAAACCTGTGCGCGATGTTCATTAACTTTCGGTTATAATTTTATATCAACTCCTAAAACTATATTAATGAAATTAAAAACTATACTCTTAACATTTCTAAGGATATTTAAGTAATTTTGAAAATTACATTTAAAGTTTCATATTAAATTTCGCTTACCTGATCATCTACCTGAGTGATCGGTTGTGTCATCATATAACCCGGAATCCATTGTGAACCAGCCATTGGATAACCACCCACCTGAGGAGCACCGAAACGTGAATATGGTACACCAAGTGGAGTACCAACGTTAACACTAACACCATTCTGTTGCATAGCCGATGGATCATAAGTGACAGGTATACCCTCAGCGGAAACGTCACGCCACGCTCTAGCACCCTGATCGGGTGCTTTAAAGAGATTCTTCTTTTTGGGGCCACCATCAGCAAATTTAACTAATAAAGCATCTTTGGCACCCGGTATAGTTGTACCATTGAACATGGCAATAATGTGCTCACATTTTTCACGACTTTCCATGCGAGCAAAACCAACACCTTAAAAAAAAATATACAAAAGAATTAATAAAATTTCAAAAAAATTAAAAATGATTAATAATTTGTTTTAATTACCCTTTGAATTCATTTGAGCATCACGTAAAATTCTAGTGGATACAACTTGTCCATATTTAGAAAGCATGGCTTCCAGATCGGTCTCTTTGAAATTTGCTGGTAAATTAGCAATGTACAAATTTGTGGGATCCTGTTCTTGTTGCTGTTGTTGGTGGTAGTAGTTGTAGTAGTAGTAAATGAGTATTAAATATTGTGTTGTATTTTGTTTTTGTAATTTGTTTTAAGTTGTTTTGGCCGCACACATATATTTTTTTTAAACAGTTATACACAACAACACAAAAGCATTTGAATTGTTTTTGTTTATTTATTTGATGTTACAACAACAAAAAAAGCATAATGCAAAAGTGTTTATGTATGTGTTTTCAGAAATGCAGGTGTATTTATTTATTTTATCATGGTGTGTGTAATTTAAATATGTAGTGGTGGATTTATTTGTGGTAGAAATGGTAGTAGTAATAGTTGTAGAATGTAGTAGTAGTGGTGGTGGTGGTAGCGGTGTTACAAAAACAATAAAAGAGACACATACAAATAGATGTTTTGCCAAAAAACAAAATTATAACAGGTTCATTATGTAAATTACATTTTATTATTTTGTTTATTTTTATTATTATTATTATTTTATGTTTTTAGAGAGAGAGAGAAAAAGAAAGAGAGAAAAAAGTAGTTGTATTTTAGTTAATTTTGTTTGTTTTTCATTTAATTATTTTATATTCACACATTTAAATGTTTTTAAGCGTATTTATGTTGGTGTTTTAATGTATGTATGTAGTTAAATGTATTTATGTTTTTATATGAAAAATAAATGCATGTATTCGCATACGTATGTGTGTACAATAAAGTTTGTATGTATGTATTAGTAGTAATATGTGTAAATGTATGAGATTATGAACATATGTTGGTAGTAAATTTGAATACCTAAAAACTTAGTAATATTTAGTTTTTTTTTTTACTTTTCCTTTTTTTATTTAGTTTGTGTTTTTACGTATGCGTTAATTGTAAGTGCTTTTTAATTAGTAAAAACATACTTAAACTGCTGTTAAAGTACATAAAAACAAAATACATAAATTTTAAGTACTCCAACTGTCTGTAACTGTCTGTCCTTCAGTTTGTCTAATTTGAATATGACGTTTATGTACCAACAAATTTTTGTGTTGTTCATTTATTTTTAGCAAATAATAAATTGTACATTTTAGAGTTTACTATTCTTGTAACTTTTTTAATTAGTTACAAAAGTACTTAAAATTTTATGTTTTATATGTTTTTATGCATTTCCTTTTAATACGTATACATACTTAGCACTTAGTTATTAGTGATACATTTTATTAATAGTTGAGCTTAAAATTAAATAAATTAAAATTGTATATTCATGAACAAAATTCACTGGCCGATCATAATTTGATGGGAAAATTTTTATTTTAATTTAGAATTGAATTTTCCATTATCTTTAGTTAGAAGAATTTATTTTTAAAGAAGATTTTACTAAAATTTATAGATATTAATCATGCGACCGTGTGATTCATAGGTAAAACAAATAACGCATGTTACGTATGATTAATATTTATAAAAATAAATATATATTACACATACGACCACGAGCGTATACGAAATAAAGATAAGGTAATAATTTTAAAATTAATTTTTAAATAAAAAATAATCTAACAATGTACCTAATACCACATGTCTTTATCGTTATCTTCTCTACTGTAGGTAAATGGTACTTTTTTTATTATATTTTTTTTATTTTTTATTTTAAGGAAATTTTATATTTTTTTTTAAATTAACACATTGTTTCGGAAAAAAACACTTTTTAATTAAAATTTAAAAAAATTATACGATTTTAGATGGTATTATTTTATGAATCCTTTTAAGATTGCCGCTTTCGGCAAAGAGGTACCATATATGAATTTTTTCTTTTGATATTATATTTTTTCTGGTTAATTTGTACCTTATTGAAATTTGATACTTTTTGAAACACTTTGTTAAAACTATAAAAAATCGTAACTTGAAACTTGAATTTTTTTTTTGGGAAATTTTAATATTTTTAGTTTTTATTCGTACTATTTTGACGCTTTAGTTGAAAAATGGTATATTTTTTATTTTAAATATTTTAGAAATATTCATACTTTTTTAAACTTGTACTTTATCAAAAATATAGTAAAAATTAACAATTTTGAATTTAGGAACTTTTAAGATTTTTATTTTTAATTTTTTTATTGGTACTATTTTTAAATTTTGGAAAATTTTAGTATCTTTTCAAGAATGAAAAAAAAAAGTTTATTTTTTTATAATTTTGATAAATTATTTTTATTGCTTTTGTCCCAAAAATATTTTTTTTTTAATTTAGATACAATTTGTTAGTTATTTTTTAAATATTACATTTTTTAGAAAATTTTAAAAAATGTGGTTTTAAAAAAATTGGTACTTTTTGAAAATTTATACTTTTGTGAATTGATACATTTGGTGATAAATTGGTACATTATTTTTTATTATATATATTTTTTTTTAATTTATCCTTTTTAAAAATTTAGCTTTTATATATTTTTTGGAAACTTTTTAGTAATTTTCGTTATTTTTAATTCTTTTCTATACAAATTCTAACACTTTTGAAATTGTAATACTTTCCTAAATCAAACATTTTTTCATTCGGTACATTTTTATCTGGAATTGTTTTGGAAAAATTGTATTTATTAGAAAATACTATTATTTAATTTTTATTAATACTCCTATTCTGATTAGCACTTTCCTGCGATTTCTTGCAGTAAAATTTATTTTTTTCTACCTTTTCATATATTTAGTACCGGTATTATTTTGAAAATATCATTTAAAACTTTATAGACAATTTGTACCTTAACACACAATTTCTTATTTTAATTTTTTCACCTTATCGAACAAATTATTTTAATTTCTTCAGTTTGCTCCTTTTTTTAGAAGAATGGAGCTCTTTGGAATGTGACTTTTTTCAACGTCATTAAAAAAAAGTCTTCTATTTTCAAAGTGAGTACTTTTTATATTTTTTTAAAATATTTATATTCTTTAAAGAACAAATTTGTTTTCTTTTTTTTAATTTTATATTTTCACAAAAAAGGCCTAAATGTTACTTTATCATATAAAATTAATATTTTCTAAATTCATTAAAATTAAGATTTTTGTCCAAAACTTTTATGGAAAAATTGTACTTTTTTAAAAATGTCTAATATTTGGTAATTGGTAAAGTAACATTTCATTTCAAAATTTTTTAAAATTTTCATATTTATAAAAAATTTATAATTTTTGCTTTTTCATCTGCAAAAATTGGTACTTTTTAAAATGAAATTTTCAAATCCATTATTATAGTTTGACTATAGTTTTTCCTCTTATGATAAGATCGGCCAGTTCAAATATAAATAAATTTTATAATTTTAATTCTAAATTGTTGCCAATTTATTTTTTTTAATTTTAAAATGAATGAATATTATTTTTAATTATTGATGATATCTAATTTGTATGGCATGTGGATAAATGTTTATGTAAATGAAATGATTTTTTTGTAATAAATGTTTATATATGTCTTTACAAATGATTAGTAAACATGAAATTATTTACTAATAATAACTTATATTAAACGTTTAATATTAATAATATTTATTATGATTATTGTTATCATAAATTGTTTGTTTAAATTGTTTAAGGCCGGCTCAATAGTAGCGTTGAGAGAGAGAGAGAGATAGAGAATATATATAAGAAACATTTGTTATTGTTAATTATATTTTGCATTAAATGAATATAGTATGTGGTAAAAGTAAGTAAGTAAGTATTTAATTAATGGTATGGAAATTTAACTACCTTTAAAATTTATCCAACAGGTAATATACAAATTATTTCTTAAACTTCTCATTATTAAGAAGTTTCACTAGATAAGGGATATTAAAATGACTTTAAGACGCAATAAAATACAAACTAACAATTTTGTACAAAATAAAATTGATTTTATATATAGAACCATTTGAGGCTCAATTACTCCTAATACTCTAATATATACTACATACATATTTAATTTTTTTTTTTTTTTTATATGTATTCAGGGAGACTTTTGTAGATATACCTAATTTTGTGACTAACTAATTTATTTTATTATTTATTACTTGTTTAAAATTAAATTACTATTTATTTTGTTGTATTGATATTTGTTTTAATTACTATCATTACTTGTTTTTCTGCTCCAAATATTACAAACTCTATATGTATGGGTAATATATTTCTGTTTACATTTAAATATTTTAGCAAAATTATTTATTAAAACGCTAAATGGAAAGAGTTATTATTGTTATTATTATTTTTTGGCAATTGATTTACACATAATACATAACATAGTATTTATTAAAAATACTAAATTCAAATGAAATGAAATGTAAAACTAGATAAATTATCACTTACATAATTACTTAATAAATGGTCTAAATAAATAAAATTTTAATGAACTACAATTTTTAAAAGGTTCAAATTATGAGAATATATAATTTAATGAATTTACATGTAATGGAAATAAAATAAATTTAATTAAATATTATAATTTTTATTGCATAAATAAACCTTGAAAATCTAGCTAAACATTATATTTGAAAATTAAAATAAAAATAAATTCCAAATTTTGTTAAATTTTTTATACCAAAAATTTTTTGGTAAATAAAATACGAAAATATTTTTTGATTTGTGTAATTTTTAAACATTAAGAAAAATTTAAATTAAATGATGAAAATCCAACGCCCCTTCTTTTCTGATATAATTGTTGAAACAAAATTATTAGAGGAAGGATTTTCATGCACTTGTTTGTTTTAAAAAAGCCACTAGAATATGTTTTTATATTAAAAATTTTTAAAGTATGAACTTATGTTAATGGATATTTCAAAAATTCCCCTTCAAATATGATGAAAAGTTATTGAATTCTATAATTCAAGTTCTGGATTTGAATTCTTGTTTGAAAAAACTTTTATAAAGTATGAACCTTTAAAATTGTTATTCTGGTTAGTGTCTAAGACATCTACATCGTAGAAAAAAGTTATTGCGCAAAAATTTATGGACGGGGGGACAGACATTTTTAAATTGAATTCCAGAAATTCCAAGTCCGATAAAAACTTTTAATATATGTTTGAAATCTCTTCTGAATGATAAAAAAGGATTTGTTATAACAAAATATATGTAGAACGAAACAATTTTTTGTGCATTAGCACAGACGTATAGACAGACATTGCGATATTGACTTCTTATCATTGAAAGTGTAGAAAAAGGATGTATATAAGTGACATTTATAATGAGTAATTTATAATGATATCTTTAATAAAGTTTTTTTTTTTTTATAAAACGAACTTTTTTCAGCCATTTAGAGATCAATCAATCATTTAGAGACCCTTTTTAATTCCGAAAAATAGACAGAAGGACAGATGGACAGACACTGTTATATTAATTTCCCAACTTCAAACACTTCAAAAAGCAATGAAAATCTTAGCTATTTATCTAGCATTTATGATGAGTGCTACACAAATGACTTCTGAAAAAATTATATGTTATCTCTGTTGAAAAGAAAAAAACATATCCAACAATTTCAAGATTTTAATTTGTTTCAAATGATTAATTTGTTTCAAATGTTTAATTTGTTTTATAATTAAAAAAATAAAATAAAGATTTTGACTGCCTAAAATGTCCCTTAAGTAAATATTTTTGAAAAGAATTAACTTTCTCTAGCCATTTATAGACCAAATACACCTTTTTAGTCCTTAAGTTATCTTATAAGAAACTTGATAACCATGGACAGTAGGATAGATGGACGGACATTACCAAATGTCCTCTCTTACATCTTAGAATTGCAAATATAACAAAACTATTAAATATGAGTTTCATATCTATGGTGAGTAATAAAAAAATAATTTTAATAGCAAAACATAATTAAAAACAGTCGAAAAGAAAACCTTTTTTTGAAAAAATTATTTTAAAATGTAAAAAAAGGATTCAACAATTTTCAAAACGAAAATTTAAATTTATTTTTTAATAAAGTTTTTGACTCTCGAAAATGTTTCTTAAATAAAATATAAAATCTGATTAAGACGAATTTTGTCTGCCTTCCATGTAACCATAAGACCTGTCTTGTTAATAAGTTTTCAGATAATTAATCACAGCAGATGGACGGATGGACAGACATTACTTAATTAATTGTTATACTTGAAGAGATTGAAAATTTTATAAAATAACTTAGATATGACTCTGAAATTTATAGTAAATGAAGAAAATAAGATTTTTGAGGAAAAAAGCACTTTTTCTCTAAAAAAAAAAAAATAAGTCATTTTGAAAGGAACATTCATAAATTTTTAAGATTTCCTTCATTTTTCAAGACAAAAAAAGTTTTTAATCTTCTATATTTCTTTTTCAATAAGAACCATTATATGTGTAATTTTGCTCCGCCATTTATTTGTCCATAAAATATATTTTTCTTCAAGAAAAATTGTTTACGAAAGACAGTCGGACAGATGGACTGATATCGTTAAGTGGACTATAATATTTCTAAATAAAATAAATGTATTAAATACCTTAGAATTATTTTTTTGAGTGAGAAAAAATAATTTTAAAAATATAGAAACGTTTTATGGGGAGCTATTTAATTTAAATTAATTTTTCGGATTCACAAATTTTAAACAAGTTCTATTTTAAAGTTTGATAATTTTACCCAAATTAAAAAAAAATCAATTAACTAATTATTCCATATATAAACATATATAAAAGATAAATTACTAAAAAAATAAAAAAAATAGTTATTTATTAATAATGACTTTTACACTATAATTAAAGGAAACCATAATAAATTATTAGAATTTTTGTTGATTTTGTTAGTAAATATGTTTGTACTGGACTAGCCATATTATATAGAATTATGGTTTAAATTATTACATATAAATTAATCAGCTTAATAAAACCAAAAAAAAATATAGTAAATAAGAATATTGTAAACTTAATTGATATTTACTGATAAAAATATATAAACTACTTAAGATGATTTTTCTAAATAAACATAAATTTATACATAGTTTTTCTATAGTATTTTTAATACGATTAGGAATAATTGTAAAGATGTTTTAGTCTATAAATCTATTTATTATTAATAACTAAGGAATTTATTATCTTTTTGTAGATTTTCTTTATTTTTTTTTAATAGAAATATAAGAAAATAATAAATAAACTAATCAAAAGGTATATATTATTTATGAATAGATTAACTAGAGTTGTTAGTTATTGGATTTTATTTCATATTTAAAAACAAAAAATCATTTTAATTGTGGTTAATAGAATAGACAGACAGACGGACGGACATAGAAAAAATGTTTAGAAACAGTTTTAAACGATTTTTCTTATAGTTTTATAAAGAATGATTTTTTCACCAGCATTAAGTCATTTAGATATATTTGGTAGAGCCATTGTAGACTCAATGCTTTGTATGAAAATAAGGTGTTGAGTCAAGTAAGTGACGATTTTAAAAATGTTACACTTTAAATTTGTGCGCCTCTTTATATACTTTTTATGTATACTTTTGAATAATACTTCCGATGAAATATATATTTAACAACTCTAGTATTAACTAAATCTATTCAAATATCTACATATAAAAATTATTATGATCATATTAATTAAAATTCAAATAAATAAAATTATAAATATTTTACCATCAAAATTGTATGACAAAATATCATCATAACTTATTGATAATAAAAAATCTAATATTAAAAAAATTCCTTATTACAAATAAGTTTAAAAAAAAAAATTTAAATAAATTACATTTACTGATAAATTAATAAATAAGTTATGATGATGTCTATAGTCAAGATAATAATGATGTTTAAAATTAAGATTATTATAACTACGAATAAATAAACTATTGGGATGACAATATACGATAATACAATGATGATGTTTGTATGTTCAAAAAAATATTTGTATGATTCTATAAAATAACAATATTTTCTACAAATTCACAGGGGTATAGGAAAAAGGGTTAAGAAAAGAATTTAAATATAATAAAAATAAAATATAAATAAAATAAAAACAAATAAAATTTAAATAATAAAAAAAAGTAAGTGGATAAAAAATACTATAATGGAAAATAAAAATAATAATAATAAAAATATAAAAATACTATGCATAAATAACTAAACGTATAAGATATAAATAAAAATTTTAAATAAAATCACAAAAAAAAAAATCCTTTAGGAAATGCACACAGTTATTTTATATTCCTTAGTTTAAGCGTTAGTATCATGTTTATCTTGCATAAAATTATTTTATTTTTTTCTTGGAATTCGCTTAGTATTATATATATAATATACTGGATTCTTCTGGGAAGCAAAAATACATATCTGTATATCTGTATAATTTTCTGTTTTTAAATTATATGTATATCATAAAAATGCTAACAAAAAAAAAAAATCAAGAATATTTAACAAATACAATCATTATAATATCTTAGACAAACGGAATGAATGAATGAAGAAAATAAGAGGAAAACTTGAAAAATTAAAGTCATTAAAATGCAAAAAGTCTTGGTTAAAAGTTAAATATTCCGTTTAAAATCATTAAAATAAATAAAGTCAAGGTTTTATCATATGGAGCTGATAGACAAGTCAATATGAAGAATAAAATATTTATTTAATAAAATGCAATTGATATAAATATATATTAACAATTTACTAAGAGCAGTAAAAAATTATTAAATTTATATATGTATATTTAAAAGAAATATATTTGAAATTGATAAAATTAAAAAGAGAATATTTTTTTAAAAGAGTTTTTGTGGCAAGAACTTTGAAATGTAAAAACAATTTTTGACATATGATGAAAGAAGAAGAATCTTTCAAACTTGAAAATTTATATAAAAATAACTTTATTACAAAATCAAGTTTAAATTCAATCAGCCAATTATGAACCAACAACTAATATTAACAACTAATATATCATGTATTAAGAAAATTTATAGCATCAAACAGACATATGGACGTACAACGCAAAATTTACCGCCATGACTTTGAAAATTAAAAATGAAATAAAAAATTATTGTATATTTCATTCATTAATAGCCCTGCAAAAATAAACAGAAGTCATCTTTAAGGAAGTTTATTTTCACTTATTCCAAAATGTCAATAGATATATATTTTCAGGATCTTAAAAAATAATAAAAACAACAAATGTATTTAAAAATGTATTCAGAAGACTTTTTTCAAATATTTGTTACAAAAAATTAATTTTATTAAAAAATGTATTAGTTAATATATAAACTCTATTTAATTTCTCTGCAGCGATTAAAAGAAAAATCCCAAGAATTAGTTTTCCATTACATCGTTAACATGACTTCCTATTCATTGAATAGATATCAAAAAAGAGAACATCTTCCTATGACAAGCCTATGTTAAATTCATTGGAAATAATCCGAATTTGTACTACTTCTGGATCACAAGTTCGAAATCTAATTGACTTATTTGGATGTTCTTTTTTTTTCTGGAGTGAGTGGCATAAAAAACATAGGAAAGAGTTGTCAGAAAAAATATCACGTTTTGAAATTTTTTAAATTTCAATCAATTAAAAAATCAAATCAAAATTTAATTAATATAGAAATAGTATTGAAAAATATACACAGAAAAAATATTTCAAATTATTTAAAAAAAATATTAATTAAGTTTCTATTGGAATTGAATTATATTATTTGTTAATTATATTAACTTTCTATTTGGTTAAAAATTATTATTTAAATAAATTCACATTAAATTATTAGCAATTTTTAACTCATTATATCTATTTAATGAAAAGCAGTAATAATAAAGTCAATTATTTTAGTTATTAAAGTTATCATTTTGATGATTGGAGGGCCTTATTTTGGAAAACACTTCCACTTTGAAAATTTGTTCATGTAAATTGTTTGAAAATTTTTTCAATTTGAATTAAATAAGGCCTTGGTAAGTAAAATTTAGTCCAATCATTTATGAATCAATTATTATTTAATTATTAAATCTGAAGTTATCTCTTATATAAAATAAATGTACTATAATTATAACAAATGCTATAAGTTGATTATATATACTTCCAATATTTATGCTAAGCTGAGAATTCTCTGGAAGAACTTCCAGGGAACTTTAGAAAATTTTCACTTGCAATGCATTAAAAAAATATTTATTGCCGGACCATGGACCTTTAGAAATTTCAAATAATATGAGTTGTTTAGATACACTATTGATATCTATAGTAAATAAGGTTTTTATCTCGAGAATTCTCCAAAAGAATTTCTTAAAAAATTTTGAAAAATGTTTATTTCTTTTGCATTAAGAACATTAATTTCAATTTAAAACCGGTCGTATGAACGGACATTGATTCTGAACTAATAACCGTAGTATATAAAAATTGCAAAATTTTTAAAATTACTATGTTTTTAAATATTTTGACTGACATGAGGTCATTTGCTAATTTTCAGGGAATTTTTTTCTATGAATTATTTTTTGAGCATAAAAAATATTTCAAGTTATTCTTCCAAATGTAATAAAATATTGTAAATTATACTTTTTAGTATAACATATGCAAAATTATAATTTAAGTATAAAATATGTAAAAAAATATGCTAAGAGAATTTTTAAATTGTGAATTTTCAAATCTTAAAATTTTCAAAACTATGCTGTAGTTTTAATTGAACGACAAATTTCTTTTTATAAACCATTTTTCACCTCTTAGGAAAAATAAAATAAGTAAATGATATAACTTCATAATTTATGTAATGAAATGAAAGTATCCTCACAGAATTACAAAAATTCTTTGAAACTAAATAAAAATGTCATTGTTTTAATTTATAGTTGCAGTATAACGATATTCTAGGAAAACTTAATAATATAGAAAAAACGCATATTATATTGCTTATAAACTTTAACGAGAGAGAGAGAGATCTCTTTCATATACTATTAGAAAAAAATTTTTCCGGAAATAACCTTCATACACACACAAAGCCCCAAAAGGGTACTTGTAATTACACTAAACGGAAATGTTTTAAACGCAAAAAAATAAAATAAAAATAAAAAAGAGGAAAAAAATATATTAAATAAAAATAAAAGAATCAAATATATTTAATTAAAAACTTAATTGCTATTTACTGTGTGCATTTCCAGTAGAAAAAAAGAAAAAAGAGAGGAAATAAAAATAAAACTAATAATAACAAACCAGACATTGATTATATGGTTGGTATACCAATGAAACTAGTAATTAAGTACTACAATTCAATTAAAGGATATAATATATATAAAAAAATAATAAAAGAAAATCAAATGAAACCTAATAATAAATTAAAAGAAATAATAGTAAATTTCTTATTAAAAATAACTAATCTAAGAAATTAAAAATGAAATAAATTTTAAAAATAAAATAATAAAAAATAAAAGAAAAACTTGTTAGTAACCACAACCAAAAATAATAATAAAAGAAAAAAAATATACAAAATATAAGGGGGTGAGGGTGGGGGTGAGTATTACTTGCATGCAAACAAACGTACAATGGCCGGCCTATGTAGTACCCAAACACCCACTTTGGCCATTTGAGCTTGAACGCCCTTTGCCTGTAGTCCTTTAACAGCTCCTTCAGCATATGCAGGACATTCAAAGTCCACAAAACCATAACCTATAATTTTATTAAAAGAAAAATAGAGAAAAAAGAAAAAATATAGATTTAAATATTATTAAAATTTATAGAAAGTCTCTGTAAATAATATAATAAGAAACCAACTTTTAAAACATTACATGCACTTATAAAAATAATTAACAAAATTATACATTTCTTTATAACTAAAAAGCAATATTTTACATACATTTTAAAGCATTATTATATTCATTTAAATTATACTTAGTAGTATTTATAATAGTATACTTTTAAGCGTTATTTTTAACGATTAAAATAATATATATATAATCAGAAAAATCCTGTCAATCTTTAATATACATATGTATCATATAAGTCTTTTTATAATTCATATAAGTTTTTAATAACTCTTAACTAAAACCTAAAATTTTTATACAAAAGAAAATGCGTTATTATTTGTTAATAACAAGTTATTCATACGCTTAAATCATTAACCCTAGAATACTAATGTACATAAATCTTATTTATGGATTTTTAAAATCTTTGTAACTCTTATGTGTTAAAACATAACGGTATGAAATTTTATCAGTTACTCGAAATTTGTGATTTAGAGTCATTACAGCGATATATGATTACAAAAATAAATTATAAAGTTTTCTCATCGTTCAATTGAGCTAAAATCTATGTCTATTTCATATAGATTTATAATAAGGATTTACAGTTGAAATAAAAAGTTGACTTTCCACTTTTTTTGAATTGTTAATGATAACTTAACTGTTAACTTCTTGACATTTTAATTGCTCAGTTTTCGTTTATTTTTTACTTTGTTATACTTTTCGACTTTTGGCGATTTAGACTTTTTACAAAAAAAAATCGATTGTTCGATTATTCAAAATTCGATACGATAAACCAAAATTTATAATAAAGACGAATATAGGTTTTTTGTCTACAAAGTAAATGATGATAACCAATTTGAAAAATTAAAAAGCAGCTCAAAATATTTAAGATATCCTTAAAGTAATTATGATGAACATAGTCTGTGCACTAAAAGTGATAAAAATCTTTGGACATATATGAAGAAATTGTATATTTTTTTAACTTTTTCAGGGTGACTACAATTAATTTTTCTGACAGTTTACATCCTTCTTAACAACTCTTATTTTTCTTCATAAAATTTTTTCTTTAAAAATTAACACGTTTAAAGAGTAACGTTTATGATACATATAATCTAAAAATTCTTTATATATTTTAAAATAAAATACATTATTTGGTGCATACTTTGTGGCGCAAAAATTAAAAATATACGAAAATGTTATAAGTTCTTTCAGATAAAACTCAATAAGTTCTACAATTTTTACATAATGTTGTTATATTAACAAAAATATTTTAAAAAATTATGATTTTTAAAGAAAATTACATTTCTTTTTAATTTTTAAAACTTTGGTATAAATATTTGTCCAAGATATACTAAACATAATTTATGATATCCTTTGAAAAGCCTTTTAAACTATAGCGCAGTGGTGTTAGTAATTTTGTTTACCTGATAAAAACTTAACATGCTTTGATTTAATAAATAACATTTAAAGCTAAATTAAGCAAGCCAATTTATTATTATCACAAAAAAATGCTTTTTTTATCATACTAAATATTATTATTTCATTTTTTAATATTAAATAATATATTAAATGATTCATTTTACAAAATGACCTGCTTAATCATGTTTAACATTAAATACTTATTAAAAAATTATTATTGAAATACTATTAAGGAAAAAAAAAATAGAAATATATTAAACAATAAGATAAATACAATTTAATTACAATTATATATATATATATTAAAGAATTAAAACTATTTTAAACAGGCTGAATTATGAATAAATACCAAATGCAATTCATGATTTATGTATGATTAAAATAAAATAAATTAAAATAAAAAAATAATAAAAAATAACACATACAGAACAAAACAATAACTATAACAATTACACAAAAAAAAAACTAACGAAAAAAAATACTATTTTTATATTTAACTAAAATGTCTAATTAAAAATTTATATAGAAAAAAATGCCAATATTGACAAAAAACGTTAAATGAATTACACATATAAAACAAAATAATTAATTAAATATTAAAAAAAAGTTTTATTTTGGTTGAAAAAAAATTAAATAAAAGAAAAATACAAACACATTGTTACAAATAAAATAATTAAGAATACACAGTTGCACACTCGTACACACACATACACACACACACATAAACACAAATAGAGAGACACACACATTTACATATAAATAATTACACAAAATACAATAAAAGGAAAATAAAATATAGAATAAAAACTAAAATTGATGAAAAAATGGTGAAAAGCAAAAAATACCTTTACATTTATTTGTTGTTTTATCTAAAATAGCCTTGGTGGATATAATAGTTCCATATCTGTGTGTAATGAGAAATTAAAAAAAAAAATAATAATAATAACAAATTAAAATCGAATAAGAGAGTAAAAGAGAGAAAGAAAAAAATTTGAAATGAATAATTAGTTTTTGTTTATATACTATTTGTGACAATAAGTTTATTGTAAAATAAAATACATTGTAATTCATTGTATTTTGTTTAAATACTATAATGGATTGTAAAATTTCTGGTACAGAGCACAATATAGTTATTTTGGGTATTTATTAACAAGCTAAAAAATATATATAGTTGATGATATATGATATAAAAATATTGTTTTTTCGGCAAACATATTATTTGAAAATATATTTGCAACCAATTTTTTAATTGTATAATTACAGCAACCATATTATGGTTGTGATTACAAAAATAAGTTAGATTTTCTTATAAACTTTTTTTACAGTGGTTCAATTTTGTTTTTTTGGCGGATTTTATTCATTTTGTGAAAGTTATTGAGGAGTTGTAATGTAATTAAATTTAGTTAAAAGTAATTTTTTATGAAAGCTCAATTCATTTCTTTAATATGTAATCTATGGTCCTGGTCAGTTATCTTGAAAATGAAGTGGGAACTAATTTTTCTGACACTAAATGATTTTTTTTCTTTTTTTGCAAATCTTTTATGTATCAAAATTTTGACACCCTTCATTTATATACGATTAGATTAATAGTTTTCTCATTACCGTCGAAAATATTTCTCCATGGTTTAGTTTTTGAGTTTTTTTATGATTTTGTGTAGTACATCAGCTGGTTTACCCCATAGGTTGGGTTTCTTTTTTTTGGAATTTAAAAATTATTTAGTTCAGTGCAAAAAACAAGATTCAAAATCAATTCTGAATCGATTTACCGATGTACTTTCCTACATCTGTCAACTCATGTAAATTTTGTGACAAAGTATAGGGTGCAATTTAAAGATATCTAGATGAAATTTGGCATAAACAATTATTATTAAATAATAATAATTATAAAAGGACGAAGTCTATAAAATGATATATGATCGTTAAGTACCTTAAATATAGCAAAACTTTAATGAAATTTGGTTCAAAGAAGTTTGCCAAATTTTATCAATGTTGCTCCATATTTGACCATAGCTGCGATATTAATCCGAAAATCGCTTTAACGTGCATAAATTGTCAGTATACAGTTGATATTCGACACAAATAAGTTTTATTTAACTAGAAATAAAAGTGCCAACTTTTAAGAGGTTCTATCCATAATTTATAATAGCTCTCATATAAACTCAATTCCTGGAATCGACCAAAGCGCTTTAATTCATATAAATGTTAGTATTAATGTAATATTCTTATATAAGAAAGGGCACTGGTTTAATATATTACCCTTCCCATATTTTTGGAAATTCTTATCAAATCGGATTAAAATAAAACTAGCTGTCCTCATTATGGTTCAAGAATGTTTTTTCTTTCATCATTGGGATCTTTTATTCAAATTTCATTTTTAGCTTATTTTTTTAATTTTTTTTTTAAATATTTTTTCAATTAATTTATTATTCTTAATATACCCAGCAAAACCTTGGTAATGGCATGTAGTTTCGAATGCAGTTACTTTTCAATGATGCCAAGATACTGCCTGCATTACATGGATGTAGATTAGTAACTACTTACTTTTAATCTGATATTTTTTTCGAAATGTTATTTTTTTATCTTTTAGAATGTATAAAACTTGAAAACACATTAATTACTTGCTTTTTTTTATGTCAAGCGAAAATTTCAATTTTTCAATAAATAAATTTAAAAAATATATCAGATATTTATTTTTCCATATTTCACTTCAGTACTTATTTGAAACTGATAATGTAACAAGTTACTATTTATTTTGCTAACAATGACTTCTGTAATACTTTGAAATAAATTAATTATTAAATAGCTTCTAAGTATTTATAAAGACATCTCAGTTATGACCTTCCAAAATGTCTACCAGTAGCAGGCTCGGATCCATGGGGAGGGAATAAAAGAAATTTTCCTCTCCAAAATGAAATTGCCTAATGGGTAAAATATACTAAAACATAAATTTTAAAGAAATAGTGGAGAAAATAATTATATTTTCCCCTCCCAAAAGCTTGAGTTAAATCCGCGCTTGACCAGTAGTATATAGTTGCCTCTAATGACATCACCATTTTAAAATAATGAGTTATTCATCTAATGTGTAAGTAGTGAAGTGCCATTATATTTGCAAGCAAAGTTTTTGCTGGGTAGTTCACTTTCAGAAAACTAATTTAAAATTTACACAAAATAGTTTAACAAAAAGTTGTGATTTTTATATTTTCAATAGGATATTTCCTTAAGCTTTTTTTGCAGCAACATTTAAAAAAAATTTATGAATGGCTTTCATTTGACACCCATATTTGGTTGATATAATATTCGAAAATATTGTATATATTTCAGAAATTTTGAAACTATTTTTAGAGGAAATTTGACTTTCTAGAAAAAACTAAGTCTGTAAATTTCCTACGTAATCAATTTTTTCATGAGTAAAAATTGGTGTCAAAAAGTGTTATTGAACCAGTATCTTTTTAATCCATTATAGTATTAATAATGATAAAAATTAAAAAAAAAGAAATATGTCAAACTAAAATTAAAGATAATGGAAAAAACTTACTGTGCACACATATTAACTAAATCTTTATCGGTTGTGCCTTGTTGTAGACCCCTAATATATAAATTTGTTTTTGACAATTGTTCGCCTTGTTGATTTTGTGTTGTACCATTATTAGGACCCATTGTTGTATTTGTATTGGTATTACTTAGACTAGTACTTAATGTTCCACTTTGGGATCCCGTATTTGATGAGCTGCTTGAATTTGTATTACTTGGTGATGTTGCTGTTGGAACACGTTGACCGTACTGTAACAATAACAATAATAATAAAAAAAAAAAAACAAACAAATTAATCAATATATAATTAAGATTAATATAATTAAATTTGTGTTCTTTGTAACAACTCTATTAACTTTTAAGCTGTAATCTGGTTTTTCCCATCATCATAATCTTAAAAAACATTTGCTTTTAAAATTATTTTGCTATTAAAATGTTTAAACTTTTTATCAAACACCTTGTGGCCTTATATTTAGTTATAAAAAGGAATGAAGAGTAGCAGTTAGAGTAAGAAAAAAAAAATAAATCTTTTTCTTTTTAGAATTTTACTTGTTTTTCTTATTGAATTTTTATAATCATGTAACATACACACAGATGCTGCTCTATAATTTACTTTTTGCTTCAGGGGTTTCACAGAGTTTTACATAAAAAATTTAAAAAAAAAAAAAAAAAAGAAGAATATGGTAAAATTAAACAGGTACAAAATATGAGATAGTACTTTTAAAGTGCTACAAAACGTGTGTGTAGTAGGTAAGTTCTAGTAGTAGCAGCAGCAGATGAATAATGTGGCTCAGAGGCTGGCTGAAAGTGCAAGCTATAGCACATTATGAACTTTTAAATATCATGTGTTTTCAGTTACAGACCTTTTTTTCATACTTACACACACATATATACTTAATTTGATATTTCTTTCTTTTATTCTATTCTTTTTTTTCTGTTTTTTGCATGGCTGAAGATGGAAGTGCATTTGAAGATAAAATGTATGAAATAGATTAAATTTATTGATAATAAAACAAGCAGGAATAAGTACACTTGTGTTAGAACAAATTGTAGAACAAAAAGGGACTAAGTATATAATAAAGATGAAAAAACCCAGGATAAATATATATTAATGTATATATTTTATTAGCTTAGGAGTTTTAAATCTTTAAATTTATTTCTTAAACTAAAATTTATTTACCTGCAAGGTTTCACTACGTTGAATCGATATATCGTTTTTTTACAAAAAAAAAAAAAATATATATTTTCCAAAAGTTCAACATTGGAAAAATTTCAATATTATATTGTGTACAAATACTTGTTTAAAATTACCCTCGCGTGGCCTTTTCGTAATTAAAATAGATAAAGCCTTTAGGGCTAATACGTTTTTAAAAGTCTAATAATGTAATTTACTGTCACAATACACTGACAAAAAATACTACCTTTTATTTTTAATTAACACTGTTTTAATTAATTTCAAGTAAGATTTTGTCTCATTTAAAATTTAATTTATTCAATTAATTACTTCGTCGATTTAATAAGTTCTTTAATTAGAAACATTTTTGTTCTAAATTTTTAGTAATTATTGTGAGAGTAAAAAATTTAAACAATTTGTATTTAAGTAAATTATTCTGGTGATTGATGACTTCTTTTCTCTAGGTAGTATTTTAATAAAATGTAATATAGTGACATCAATTTTTTTATAAGATTTTATAGATTAATTACTTTGCAAATATTTGGTTAAATTTATTATTGTTTTGACCACTTAATTTTGCACATGCTCCTCAAACTCTTTGCAAGAAACATGATATACAAATTTTGATAAAATTTATTCTCAACATCTAAAAGCAACACATGAATTTCAATATTAATTCGTCCACATAGAAATTATTTAGGACTCTCTAAACAAATTACAAATTCAAAACATCCCTTGTCATACAAAAATTCCTATTCATGTTTTAAATACATCATAGCATCATACATTCTACCATGTATATAAATACATAGATACATATACATATATGTAAGTATGTATTTATGTATGACTGACATGCATGATAAACATAATTTTTCTATGGCACTTTAAAGGGAGACAACATCTATGTATGTATGTGAAACGTATATAAGTTAATGCCTTATTTTTTCCATTTTTTTTGGGGGAATATTTTACGAAAATATTTAAATAATTTCCGCAATGTGCGTTTAATGTTAAAAACATGTCACTCAATTTCGAACACATCGTCATCATCTACAAACATCATTTAGCTAGTTTTGTGGAGCAAAGAAAAAATGAAATGAAAAAACTCTAAATAGAATAGAATGACTGTAATAAGAAAAAATAAAACTTACATACTTGTTCACACAGCCAACATAAAGTGTTTGTCTACTCTCGTAGTGTGTCAATGAATTTTCAAAATGGATTATTATGTCATGCATACAAAAGCACATTTTTTTTCATGCATAAGTGTGAGTTTGAGTGAGAGTGTAGAGAGAATTTACATTAAAATATTTACTTATTTACTATAACATCACACAAAAATGAAGAATAAGCCTAGATACGAGATTGGTTTAAAAACTCGATCACAAATTTAATAAAAAATAGAAAACAATTTTCAAAATCTTTCCATTTTAGTTCTAAAATAATCGAAGACATTAAAACGGAATTTGGATCGAATCTTTGATTTTAAATATTAAAATTTTGAAGTGTTTACCAGATATACAGATGAGTCGCACAAGTCTCTTTCTTTTCCGCGTTCATCAGAAAATTGACTTCAACAAACGACTTTACTTCGTATCTGCCCGCATAAGGATTATTCTTCGTTTTATATAAGAAAGTTATAAATAAATATAAGAACCCAAAAATTTAACGAAACTAAAACTGAATTCAAAATGAACTGGCATAAGCAGCATTTAAATTACAAATAAAATAAAATTAAAAATGTACTAAAACTGATCTTAAACTGAATTAGAACTGAACTAGAACTGAATTGGAGCTGAACTAGAACTGAACTATTACTGAACTAGAACTGAACTAGAACTGAACTAGAACTGAACTAGTACAGAACTAGAACTGAACTAGAACTAAACTAGAACTGAACAAGAACTGAACTAAAAATGAACTAAACCAGAACTAAACAAAAAAATTAACTGAAGAACGATGAGAAATTGTCGACATAGAAATCTGTGCAGATTCCTAAATGAATTCCGATTAGTATAAACGAAACATTTTGAAAATATACATTTGTTAACGTCCACAAAAATATAAGTTAAGTATTCAATTATAAATTACTTGGGATCATTTATTTTACAATCGAAATATAAATAATAAAACTCATTTTTACGTTTTTATTCTATTAATTCTATAGGCCGACAATTCTCTGTCTGTCTGTACATATAAATTTTAATAATATATTTTTTTATATATTTTCTAAGACTCTTTGCCTGACATTTTTTTATAACTTTTTGTTTCTGAAATTCATTTTCTATTAGCCCTCGTTAAGAAATATATGAAAATGAGTACTTACATACATTGTAATGGACATTACATTGCTTTTGTGTATATTTCTTTATAGACTTGTATGTATGTGTATATATTTATTCGCATGTATGTAGTGGTAATATACAGATTATTTTTTTAAAACCTAATTTCAAAAGCTAAGAATGCAAGATGACGACAATGATGTTGTTGTTGATGTTCATGTTGATAATTTAAAAATTCAAAACATGTCACATACAAACGCATATTGTACTTTTTTAATGTGTGTATATATATCTACTTATACCAATACTTGCACTAATACTTTTACATACATAAATACATACACACAAGGCATAAATGAAAAACACTTAAATACTTTTACATTTAAAGTTTTTCATTTTTTATTTTTATTTTTTTCAAACATGTACACTTGAGACTAACAAAAGCAGTGGGAAAATTTATGTCTGCACAATTTTTTTGTAGAAGCAGAAGAAGAAAAATATACATATATAATACTTGAAATAAACCGCTGTATTTTTTAATATACATACAGATACATAAGTACACAAATACAATAAAAACGACATGCAGCTGAAAAATCAGATATTTAAATGTATAAAATTATAGTATTAAAACTTCTTTCAAAAAGTACTTGCTATTTTAAAATAAATTTTATCATTTTCATACACCAAAAACTTTATTTTATCTTAATTTTATTTAGGCCTTAAGTTATAAAGATGATGAATAATATAAAGATTTCATTAATTTATATTTTTACTCTGCAATACAATTAAAAACATACTAATATTTGTACATACAAACATACAATTTTAATGACGAGTTTTTTCTCTATTTTTTTCTTCTTCATTCATTCAGTTTGTTAGCTCTTATGGCACACTCATAACAAACGAATTTACTTCCATTTTAAGATGAGTTAATTTTATTTAAAGTTCAGACATTTATACGCATCTTAGAAAATTGTCTTGAATACTAATTGTAAAGAAAATTGTAGGAAAAAAATCATACAAACTTATAGAAGAGGAATGACATAAACTCTAAAATAAAAATAAAAAATAAACCATAACAGAAGCAGTAAAGTAGAACATGAAAATAACACAAAGTAAATGAAAATAGCAAAAAAAGAAAAAAAAAGTTAAAGATGAAGAAGCTTTTACTGGAATATTAAATACACAATAGAACAGCAGAAACAACAATAATAAACAATTTCAAAGATGTGGCAGAAGAATCAAATGAATTTGTATTTCATTAAACAACTATGTGTGTATAAGTGTTTGTGTGTATAATATGCGTAGAATATGAACAATTCTTCTTTCCTAGATTTTCTTAACAAATTTCTTAACTCACCCACCCACCTCTTTAACTAATTTTTTGCCATCATCATCATCATCATCTACGCCTCAATTACACTTATAAAAATTTTCAAGTAGTTTTTGTGTTGTTTTGTATTGGTATAACGGGGATGAAAGCATAGTTGCAATTATATTTTTAGTACTATTTTTGTTTTTTAATTTTTTAGTACCATTTTATGGTTATTTTATATTTGTACTTTATTTTTGGTTTCTAAAATATGTAATTTATTTGACATGTCAAATTATAATAGAATTAATGAAATATTTATCAGATCTAAAGTTTGTATAACATTTATCCGGGGCTTTTGTGTTCAGGGTTTTACTTAAGATAAATGCAGGTCTTTCAATATGCGTGTTGAAATTAAGTTTTCAAAAGTTCTGCGTATTTTTGGCATATGGGTGCTGTATCAAAATCTAGATCAATAAAAGTATTGCTATTGAAAATTAGATAAATTGGTCAATAAATAGCTTAATTTTTTTTCTTCAACTAAACCAAAGAGCAAACTAAAAAATGCATAAAACCCCATTCATTCCAAAAATAGTGAGGATTTAGAATACAGATTTCAATTTCATACCACAATTGAGCTGGCTGAAAAATATTAAAACGCCCCTTCATTTCAAGTGAAGTTATGGAATTCAGTTATGGGGTACGGCCTCGTCGTCAAATATTGGGAATATTCAGAGACGCCAAAACAAGATGCAAAATGCAAATATTCATAAGGATCTAAACGTTCCCTTGGTGAAAGATGTAATAAAAGAACACACAGAAAGAAATATTTTAAGAGACTGGAAAGTCATCCAAAACTTCTAGCATAAAACATCTTGCTAAATATTGGACAAACTCGATTGAGAAGCCTTCTTCTCACATCGAATTTGAGGAGCTGAAATAAGGAATGCGATCGAATATGTTAAGATAAGTTTAGGACCCAAAAACAGTCGAAGTTTCCTAAAGAATTCCTAGTTTGGCAGTGCGGCAAAAGCAACAAGTTATTTGTTACAGTGGGCTCTATAAACATCGAATAATACAGCAACGAATGTTTGCAAAAAAATCTTTTTCTTTTCATAAGAGAGCACAATGAGTCTACATATTTTTGGTCTGATTTGGCATCATGTTACTACCCTAGAATGCCCTGGATTGGTGCCAAAATAATTATATAGTTTTTCGTAACAAGAGAGGTCAATTCTCTAAATTATCTGGAGTTAAGACCAGTGAAGAAGTTGTTTCAAAATATTAAAGATTTTATAAGGGGATGGACAGAACGTTTCAAAAAAGTGGCTGAAACAACTATCTAATCACAAATGAAAGGGTTATCGGAAATGGGGTACAAGTTCATAAATAGTGGTTAGAATAATAAAGTTTTATTTTGCTATGATCTGTAGTATATTATCAATTGAAAAATCTATGTTCAACTGTTTCCAAGTTTTTGAATTTTATGTATGTAAATTATAGAATTAAAATAAATTTTTCTGACGATAATAAGACAAAATTAGATATTATTAAAATTTTAATACTTATCGTTAGTTCATGTACAATTAATGAAGATTTAATAAATAAAATTTAAGTCGAAAAAAAAATTAAGTGAAAGAAATATTCGAAATTAGTAAGGAGGCAAATTTTCATTTATTGTATCAAATTAAGCCACTGAAATATGTTTTTAAAATTTACTCTTTCCCAAAAATATTTGAAATATATATATTTCAGAGCTTTTATTAAAAAAACATCTTCTAAATCCGCCCTCTACATAATATCTCTAGTGGGAAAAATAGTTCTAACGGGAGGATTTTCATGCATTTATTTTTGAAAACATATAATATGCACCAAATAATTCTACATAAAACATAAAGCTATCTCACAGAAAACAATAAAATTATTCTCAAAAACTTAAATATATCAATAAAAGTTCTGAAAATCGTTAAGATATTTCATTACTTTAGTACTTTTATTCCTATTAATTGGTACCTTCGTTTGCAACCTTAAAAATCCCATTTGCCAATCTTGTTCTCATTACAAATATGCGTGAACGACTGTTTAAGAGAGTAAGTAAATGACACCATGAGCATAAAATATATAATATAATTAATTGTAAATAGCGGGGAGAGTGGGAGTATGGTGGCGGATGTCTCATCAAGTGGTTTTACTTACTATTAATATATACATATTCAAGTATGTAAGCATGGTGTTTGTTTCGATTGCTATTGTGGCAGTTGTTGTTATAATATACATAAATATGTATTACTAAACACATAAAATACATACATACAATATACTCATACTTCATCTTATACTTTTCCCCCTCCATGAATGTTTTCTGCTTCTAAGTGTATCAAATATCTTCCTTGAGTTATAATATTAGTTAGGGTTTCTATTTGATTTCATAAAACTTTTCTATTTTTTCTTAAGTTTTTAGGAAAAAAAATATATATGTATAGAGTAAAAATGTGGGGGAAGGAGAAGGTGGAATTGTTTTAATTGTTGTAACTAAATTAAAAGTAAATTATGGTAAACACATTATATAGGGTAATAAAATGTCAACGAAATAATTAAAAATAATTAACATACTTTTAGGAGAGTTTATATCGGTAGAGATAACTTGGAAACTATCTAAATTATAATTAAATATGTAGTTGTTTAGGAAAATAAGAATGACAAGTTTTTTATTAAAAGAAAATAAAAAAAAAGTTCTGCTACAAATATGTATATTGGAAAATTCTTTTTAAAAGATCTTAGAAAAATTTGTTAATAAAATATTTTCACTAATATTTCAATATAATCAAGGTATCTTATAGTATTATTAAAGTTGTAGGATATTATTAACATATCTTTTATTAAACATTTTATTTGCAATCTTTTTAAAATCGAATGGCAATTTATTAATATAATACTTATTGAAAGCATTAAGCAATAACATTTATTTCCAATCAATATTTGTTCTACATTTATATATTAATTAGCCCCATAGTATTAGTGCAAATTGTTGTAATACTTAACATTCTGTTGATTAGTCATAAATGATAAGTTATTTCCAGGAACATGTACATTAAAAATAAATTGTTTTTTCTTGTAAAGAAACCCTATAAAAATTGTGTGTTGTTATCTGTCTGATTGTCTGTCCATACATATATCTGTATATAATTTCTGTCTTTGACTGACTAGTAGTTCAATAAATTCCATAATTTGTAAAACATCAAACTATACAATTTTGTTTAGTTTTTCAGTCTCAAATCGTATCATAAAAAACACAATATTTGTCTGTTGAATTTATTTATTTTTATTTTATTTTTGTTTTTTTGTATTTCAGCTAAATTTGCCATAAATATAGAAATATATGTAAGTATTCATAATGCCTTAAAAGTACAAATATATATTTGTGGATATACATACAGATATTTGTAAGTAGTTACAAATATATGTATGTATATCTTCAAATACTTAAACAAGTTACAATATACCAATATTTATTTGAACAGGGGGACAGACATATAGACAGACGGACTGTCATGCCAATGAACTGCTGATAATGAAATATATCATTGACGTCCGATTTTATTTTGTGCCAACTATGACTGATTTTTTTTTCATATACACTTACCCATCACCACTTATACTTGGAATTTTCTATTATTATAGCAACAATTTTTTTCTTTTTATTTATTAAATAGTATTTGTTGAAAATTCTGTTTCTTAACATATATTCAAAAATTGTTTTATAAACCTTAAGGCAGTTTGTATGTTAAAATACTTGTCTATAATGACCATAGAGTTGATTCGAAATGTAATTATTTGAAATGTGTTTATAACGAGTAAAATTTAATTGCGCCATTTATTGAATAGTGTTAGAAGGGGAAAAAATCGATAAAATTGACACTAAATTTAGTTTTATGTATTGTAACATTTAGTAAGCAATTAATTTTGTTAAATGAAATAAAGTTATTAGTATTAAAGCTATAAAGAGATTTTAAAATTTTGTTAAAGAGATATTTTAATTGGTATTATTAAATAGGAAAATGTTGTAAAAAGGGCATCGGAATAGAATATATTTACTCATTAAGTGTTACAGATCATATTGACTTTAATATACATTAAAGTTTGAATTTAAAATACCATATTATATTAAATGTGATGCTTCGAATCTATTTTAAAAAGCTTATTTTGGATAATAAAGAAAACGGAAATATTTATAGATACTAGAGTATTCAATTAATCGGGCTTTCCGATTATTCGGTTTATTTGACAAATAATTACTCGGGGTTTTTTCAGCAAAATATGGCAACTTCATTAAACATAATGTTTATGTCAGTAAACAAACAAAATAAAAAAATGTCGTTGCCACTATGTACAATTATTTTGTCAAAAGTAGTCGGTATTTTCTTTAATATTGCCATAATTTTGAAAATGTTAATTTTAATTTACAAGGAAACCTCACTTTAATTAAAGTTACCTTTTACTATTACGAACATTAAAGGCAAGTTGTAATAATGGCTCTAAATGTTATTCGAATTTAAGTTTAATAAATCAGTATTTTTAATAAACTTTATTTTATTTTCTGTGTAAGAATTATATCTTATTATAAATATATTGTCATGTTCATAGCCTTATTATTCTTACAAGATCCAAAGGAAATAATATTGTCACAAGGTCAAGAATTTATATAATTTTAATCTTTTAATGTCGCATTTTGTAAAATAAAATCTCCTAGTAAAAAATGATATTCAGAGAAATAAGTAAGAAACTAAACGCAAGATCCAGAAATAGTGCAAAGTCGGACGATTACAATAAATGTTTTGAATCCTATTTAGTGATAAGAAAGCCATGTGAAATTGTGTTTCATTGGCACTTTTATTTAGCATTTTAGACATTTAGTGTGAAATAATACTTTGGAAGTAAAAATCTAATATATTTATTTTTGTTGGAAATGTCTATTACACAATTCAGAAATGATGTTGACATAAATTTGAATTAAAAAAAATATATTAAATTATAACTAGATTACGGTTATTCGTCACTAATTATTCGGTTTGTTATTCGAAAATAGACAGTTTTCAATTATCCGAACAATTCATCGACCAAAATTAATCGAGTAACCGAATGTCGGTTAATTGTGTGGATACCCTAATAGATACCCATTGACCTTATACGTATAAAATTTTATAAAAATCAGATGACACTTGATATATTTTTAGGAGTTCTTTCCTGGAATGGTCGATATATATAAATATTTAATCTCCAATAAAATTTTTGACTACCTTTAATTTAAAATAAAAAAAATATGATTTTTTGTAAAAGAAATCATTTTAGTAAAAAAATTAAAATCTTGATAATGGATTTTTTTTTAAATATAGAGTCCAAATTTATTTCAGGGTTGAAATTCTTCTGGAATTTTTGGAATATATATCAAATACAAAGTCAAAAGTTAGTTTTTAATTAGGTCAATATAGGGAAAATCAGTACAATTGACTTGTTTTTTATTTATTTTTGACTTGTTTTTTTATTTTCAAATCGTCTTAGAGAAAATATCTTGCAGAAAAATTTAAATTATAATATGTTCTTAAATAAAATTTCATTTTAGAATTGGGCCAGGACTTTTTCAAAATTGAGATTAAGTAAAAATATTGGAAATCGCATAAGAAACAAAAACTTGTCATGTGATAAAAATTTTATTTGTTAAAGGTAGCCACTTTAAACACTAATAGCTTCGCTCCTGGAGAGTAAGTAAGGCACTTCTTCAAAACAAAAAATTACAAACTCCTTTGTGAAATTTTACATAAATCCAACAATTTGATTAAAAGTTGCAAATTTGTTGACAAAAAAATTCAGTTCCGCCTCACTGTGCACTATAGGAAAATAAATGAACAAAAATAAAAAAAGCCTATAATCATTTCGCAGACCAAATATTATGAAATATAATTTAAAATACATTTCGGTATCAAATTTCTTTTATAACACTTTAAAATGTACGCTTAACAAAATTATATTTGGCTACTTTTATCTACAACAACAAAAAAATGTTGCTGATTGGAATACTTTATTTCTTTATTTCTCCCTTAAATTAATTGCAATTTAAACATATTTTTCTTACACAATAAACATACTTTTTAGTCTTTTATTTGTTAAAAACAAGTTTCCCTAATATTAAGTAACATTTTGGCATTTTGTCACGTAATTTAAGAATATTTTTTTGTTTAATACAAAACAGGAAAAAAAACTGGTAATAAAATTAAACCCACAAAAAATTTGCCAAATAATATTAAGTATGGAAAAAACCTTTTTTCACAAGAACTAAGTAGCGGTGGTAGTGGTGGTGGAGGGAGGCAGGGTTTGCTATGCATTAATAATTTTTAATGCATTAGTCACGTGAGAATTTCTTAACATTTTTGACGGCGTTCCTGTTTGCTGATTTCGTTTATTTTTTATATTCTTTATCAATATTGAACTTTTGAAATATGTTTCGATAATATTAAATTTAGGTTAAAAAAAGAATCGAATGCGTTAAAATTTATATATGAAAGACAACAAATAATCATCCCCCCCCCCACTCTTGCTAATTTTAGGTTGATGTTCGTGCTTATGGNNCCCCCCCCCCACTCTTGCTAATTTTAGGTTGATGTTCGTGCTTATGGCATATTATTACGTATGAATTACAACAACAGGAACAAAAAAAAAAAGAAAAATGAAGGGCAACCAACAGATGAGAAATCCAGTCAGTCAGCCAGCCCTTGAAAGCAACAGCAATGACATACATTTATACGCACACATCCAAACACAATACAACCAAAAAATTGTGAACGTGAAAAAAGTTTTCAAGTGTGTTGTGAATATGAACATGTGAATATTGATATTTGCGTGCGTGTTATAATGAACAAGAAAAAGGCGGAAAATAAATATTCAGTTGGCTGAAATTTAAAATACCCTATATTTACTAGGAACGATGTTAAAATTAGAAAATATCCTTTAAAAATTAGATTACATTATTTTAATGTATTAAAACTCTAATATTATCACCATTAATTTCACGATTCATCTTAAATTCACTCACTGGTAAGCATTTATGTATTTGTTTCATATAAACCTCTCTGACAAATTTATAAGACCAAAACTCCGCTATTACGGAGAGGGAGTGTATAAAAATAAAACCCATGAAGAGCCATAATGGAAAGTAAAAATCATTGTAACGATGAACTGAACTGAAATCTATATTGTACTCCATTATAAATGTATGAGAATGTGTATTTGAATGTGTGTTAAAAATGTTGTTTATCGTTGTATGTGGCTGTATTTTTTTATGGAGAAAATCTATAAGGATTTAAATTTTGATTTAGCTATTTGAAAGATGTTTATTGAACAATATATATGAACATTGTTGCATGTTTTTATGAAATAAATGTTTATTACAAATGAAAGTTATTGATCAGCATTATTACTTTTTTTTTGGGTAGGAGGGAGTTACAAAAAAAGGTGTATGGTTTCTTTCTAGAAAGAAAAAGTAATTTTGTTAATATTTAAGGTTTAAAAAGTGATTTTTTGAATTTTTATTGCTTTCAAGAAATATTTTCAAGGCATTAGTTAAAATTTTATGGATTGCAAAATAAATTAGAAACAGGTAATGTTACTTGACTTTTAAATAAAAAAGAAACAGATTCAATGGCAAATAAAATGGATAATAAAACTGTGTAGATTTTATTAATAATTTTTGGTAATAAGGATGGCTCACGAAAAAATCAATGCATGAAAATTTGCTTATAAGAACTAAATTAAAGGGTGAATTTTTTTAAGTGATATTTTTAGCAATGACTGTTATGTTCAAGCGAAGAAAATAAAAGAAAAAAATATTTCCTGTTGGTTTTTAAGGAAATGTCTGATCTTTTCTGGAATTATTCTAATTAAAGATTTTATTGTGTTTCGGTGAATTTTTAGCTCGACTACGTCCACTTATTTTTAAACTCCGTTTCATTTTTTTACCATAATTTTAATGCACTTTAAATCATTTTTCACTAGAGCAAAATATCTTTCAATTTCACGGAGTTACAGGCCAATTGATGAATTAGCCTTTTTCGCTACAAATACTTTCTTTGTTATAATTCCATTATTTTGTTGAAATCATAAAAAGGAGGTCAGATACAGCAAATACAGTGTGTTTTCTTAGGATAGAGGGAAGTATTTTCCAAAGACACTCATTCACGTACATATCTGTGGTAATGAAACTATTTTTTATGAATGAAGTGATTTTTTCAGATTTCTTTGATACACGACATTTTTCTGCTGTAATCCCTCTAGCATTTGCGACATAGATTTCCTGGCCAGGATGTTGAAAAACGTCAGTCTGTACGAATGTTTCATCGTCTATTATATACTTATCATAATTATAAAAAAAAAAATCGGCTGAATTATGTTGAGGTAATTTTTTTCATCCAAATTATCGCTAGTGTTTTTAAAAGGATTTTTTTCATACTTTACATGTCTTCGGCTAGATTTCCTTTAAATTTTTCTAAAAAAGATTAAAAGCAATTTACTTTTTATGGCACTTCTCTTCCAGAGATGAGGGGATTTTCTCTCAAAATCATTTCTAGTTTGTCTGCCTCTCACAGTCTAAAGATACAATTTTTCATCCTAATTTTAGACAGGCGCGGATCCACGAGGTGGGAAAAAGGAAATTTCTCTCCCCAAAATAAAAAAAAAGCTTAATGAAAATTTGTACTAAATCCTACAATTTAAGAAAATAGTTAAGAAAATCATTCTATTTTCCTCCCCCAAAAGCTTGAGCTAGATCAGCGCATGATTTTAGAAAACCTGATAGTTTTCATTCAGTGACTATTGACTTCATTGATCCAATGGTTATTGGAAAACATTAGAGTTTTCGAAACTGAACTCTGTTTTATATATAACCTTTGAAATTTTAGAATATATAGGATAAAGTCAAAAATTTTCATTAAAAGTAGGTCAATTTCGATAGCATGTCCTGTTGGGTATTTGGACCTGGTATTTCTCTGTGAATATACCTTTCAGCAAACTATAAAATTATTATAGGTTCTTTCATGAAGTTTTATTTAAAAGAAAAAAGACTGTATACATTTTAAAGGCAAATAATCATAATTTAAAAAATTTTCAATTTATTGCAGGATTGAAAAAAAGCCATTGGAAAAATCTTTGGAATACAGTACTAGCCTTTGGGATTTGAAAACATATAGGATAAGATCAAAATTTTGATTTATTATATGTCAAATTCGGAAGGGTCGATACATAGATTCAATGTACTAATTAGAGTATCCATTTAATCGGGAATTCAGATTATTCGGTTTATTTGACAAATAATTATTCGAGGTTTTAAGTTTATCGGTTAATAACCGATCAAGGACAAATTATTCGATTAACCGAATTGTTTTAGTAATACATATTAGACATATAAATAGTTCTATTTATAAAATTTAATTTATTGGAATAGTTACTTAGAGAATTAATATATAAGTTAAGAAAACTAAAATTAGCTTCACAATCAACAAAAAATTAAAATTTCATTTATTTACTTTTTCCCATGAATTATTAAATTACTTTTAACTTACCTTTTAATAATATAAATGTTATTCGAATTCAAGTTTAATAAATCAGTATTTTTAATATAACTTTTTTTATTGTCTGTGTAAGAATTATTTCTTGTTATAAATATATTCTCATGTTCATAGCCTTATTATCCTTGTAGGATCCAAAGGAAATAATATTGTTTCAAGTTCAAGAATTTATTAAATTTTATTCTTTCAATGTCGCATTTTGTTAAATAAAATCTTTTAGTATTTAATATTTAGAGAAGTAAGTTAGAATATAAACGTGGGATCCAGAAATAGTGCAAAGTCGGATGATTCCAATAAATGTTCCATTTTTGATAACTATTTAGTGATAAGAAAATCATGAATAGGGAAATTTTGTTTTATTGGCACTTTTATTTAGTACAAGACATTAAGTGCGAAATAATACTTTGGAATTTATTTTTCTGGAAATACAATTCAGAAATGATGTTGACATAAATTTTAATTTAAATAAAAAATTTATCAAATTACAACTAGATTACGGTTAATCGGTTGTTCGACACTAAATATTCGGTTTATTCGTTATTCGAAAACAGACAGTTAATCGACCAAAATCAATCGGATAACCGAATGGCGGTTAATCGATTAGATACCCTAGTACTAATATATTGATTAAATAAAGAAGAAGTATTACACAAGAAATAAATACATTGAATAAATTAAATATTTAATTGAATTATATAAATATATATTTAATTTAACAATAGATTAAATCATATTTTTACTTTCAATTAAGTATAATTTTGAAGCAATCTTTGCTCGAAATATCAAAAGGTGGCAACTTTTCAAAATACAAAATTCAAAAATCTTTAAATTGTTATTATTTTAGTATATTCTATTCAACAGGTTTATTTAAGTTATAAATATTGTTGTACATTCCTCCTAATTCATAATATTTTCAAACTACTCCACGGTATATTGTGCATAAATACCAGACAATAACTTTTAAAATTTTGCAAAAATGTATATCTTTCAAATCTTTTAAAACGACACAATCATTATTAATTTATAAACACATTTTCCTTTCTTTCAAACAAAGAAACAAAAAACTTTAACATCTTTTATAAATGAAGTAAAACACCCTTATAAAAGAAATTTAAAAGCGACAGATTAAAAGAAAAACTAAAACATTTTCCAAAACAGATAAAAAAAAACTTTTGAAAAGAACCCCATATAACAAAATTTAATGGAGTTTTATTTTCTAAATATTTAGCAGCAACAACAAAAACATTATTATTGTCTTTAATAGCAACACATTGTGTACTAATGACAGTAGAAATAATAGCAACAACAACAACAATTGAAGAGGCAACAATAAAGAGAAAAAAAACTGCAAATGTCAACTAATCGATTTGACACATTTCATATGGGTATTGAGCTTAAAAGCCAGCAAACATTTCTTTTAAAAATTAAATATAAATTTTTGGTTAAAAAAGAAATATATTTATAGCAACTTTAAATTTCCTCAAAATGTGATGATGAATTCATTTGTTACTTTTGTAAGTATTTTTAAATTAAATTTGTTTACTACATATATACCTTTAAACATTAAACCTATAAATCTGATTCTGAATATTAAAATGTTTGTTAGGTTATAACGCTATGTCTATGAACGTGTTGTGTATGTGTAAGTGTCCCTGTCTAACTATATGTGGTAATTAAACTTTAAGCCGTATATAAGTATAAATATATATGTATGTATTTATGTGTGTGTGTTAAAGCTGTCGTAAAACTTTTTACCAACTAACGATACATCCCAACAAAAATATAAAACTCTTATACACATACCCGAACATATTGTATGTGACATCATCAGCAACATTTGTTTTTTTGTCTGTTGCCACTATGGGCTTGTTTTGTTGTAACCACAAAAAAAAAAGCAAAAAAAAAAAAAAACGAAAACCTGCAAAAGGTGTGAGAAGTTTGTTATTCTAGACAGGTTGATCGTTTGTTACGGTGCAAACAAGTAACGGAGCTAACAAGGAAAGTATCCCCAATTACCTAAACACAGTTACACATACGTATGTACATATTTTTTAAAACAAACATTAATGATATTGAAAAGAAATTCGATTGATTGTTAGAACAAAATAAATCATAAAACATTGTTATTCTTTAATGTTGGAGTTATTAAAAGGGAGACAGAAAATAAACACTTAATAATCTGTCATAAGTGACAGTTTGACACTAACAACTAGAAAGTTAATTAAACATATGCAAGTTTTTAGTTTTTCTTTTATGTTTATAAAAACTTCGTTTATATCTTCCGCATACCTTCTCCTTATTTTAATAATTTTTTATGCAAAATTTCAAGTATTATTATTTTTTTTTAATGTGGTTTTCTTGTTACTTAAATATATTTCATAATTAGCATCAATATAAAGAAGTTTTTAGCAAACATGTTTAATGTAAATTACTAATGGCTTTAAGAATAAGTTTTTTTTTTTCCACAAAAAATTTGCTAATCATTAAAATAAATTTTTAAATAAAAAAAAGTAAAAACTTTTAAAATAAACAAACATTAATTATTTTGTCTTCATAACTTAAAAAAATAACAAGTATTTCTAAAAGTCCAAAAATATCAAAAGAAGATATCAAATGTCAAACATTGGCTAAAGAAAATATTAAAAAGTTATTTTATTTTTTTTGAAAACTTTTATATCTTAATATAGCCATACTTGAGTTTTTTTTAAGTTATTTTGTGCCTTAGCAACACATTTATTTTTATTATGGAAATTTTATAAAAAAAAAACATTAATTTATTATTTATTTATGAATTTCCCACATTATAAACAAATTCCATAAATTAGTAAAATTCAATGAATAAATATAGCAGCACATACTAAATAAAATTATTAACATTAAACATTAGAATTACTTTGCATTTTCTCTATTAGAAGAGAAAAAACACTGGACAACAAGGTTTTTCCCTGGTATTTTGTTATTAAGGCGCCATAGTTGTGTCATGATCAAAGAGAAAGAATGAGGATAGACATGATTAAATTATTGTACATGTATTTAAGTTAAGCTCAAGTTTATTTTTAAACTGAATTGCAATTACATTTAAAATTATCTACTTCAATTAAAAATATAATCGATTTGTTATTGCCTCTGTAAGTCGGGGCTCACACACGGCAATTTTTCTTGCCGCAATTCTGACTTTGTAGACGAAAGAGGTAAAGAGAATGTGAAAGTGTAGTATTCTCTTCTTCTCTCTCTCCTATAAACTCAGAATTGCGGCAAGAAAAATTGCTGCGTGTGAACCCGGGCTAACACAAGAAAGAATATTAGATTCGATTAGAAAATAGCAAAAATGAAATTATAAAAGGAAAACCAAAAATTTTGATTTCTACAGAAAACTGAACGAACTGATCATTACCATATTTTTTTAAGAAAAATTTTTAATAAATTTTAACTTTACAAAAATGAAGCAAAATGTTCAAAAAATTTTAGTTGTACAAAAAATATTAAATAAATTTTAATTTTCAACTAATTAACGATAAATTTTACTTTTAAGATAAATTTTATATTTACAACAAATTTACAATAAATTATGTTTTGAAAGATATTTAGGAAAAAATTATTTTTATAAACAATTTTTAATATTTATTATTTAAAACATTGTTAACGAATTATACTTTTAAATAAAATTTACGACAGTTTTTCCTTTTTATAAAAAATTTACGATAAATATAATTTTTGAAGAAAATTTTGAAAATATATTTTTTTTATAAAGAAATTGTCATAAATTTAATTTCATGCATTTACGATCAATTTTCTTTTTATGGAAAATATACGATAAAAACTTTCTTTTTATAAAAAATTTGCGATACAAATTTTCTTTTTATAGAAAACTTACGATAAAAGTTTTCCTTTTATAGAAAATTTACTATACAAATTTTATTTTTATAAAGAATTTACGATCAATTTTCTTTATACAGAAAGTTTAGGATTTTCTTCATATAGAAAGTTTACAATAATTTTTCTGTTTATAGGAAATTTCCGATAAATATTCTTTTTGTTGAAAGTTTACGATCATTTTTTAATAGAAAGTTTACGTTCAAATTTTTTTTACAGAAAATTTACGATCAGTTTTCTTTTTACAGAAAATTTACGATCAATTTTTTTTATAGAAAATTTATGAACTTTTTACGATAAGTTTTCATTTTATAGGAAATTTACGATCAATTTTTCTTAAGAATATTTAAGATGAATTTTCTTTTTATAGGAAATTTACGATCAATTTTCTTTTTATAGAAAATTTACGATCAATTTTCTTTTTATAGAAAATTTACGATCAATTTTCTTTTTATAGAAAATTTACGATCAATTTTCTTTTTATAGAAAATTTACGATCAATTTTCTTTTTATAGAAAATTTACGATCAATTTTCTTTTTATAGAAAATTAACAATCAATTTTCTTTTTATAGAAAATTTTCGATCAATTTTCTTTTTATAGAAAATATTCGATCAATTTTCTTTTTCTAGAAAATTTTCGATCAATTTTTTTATGGAAAATTTACGATCAATTTTTTTAATGAAAATTTAAAATAAATTTTTTTGTGCAAAATTTACGATAAATTTTTTTGTGGAAAATTTACGATCAATTTTCTTTTTATAGAAAATTTACGATCAATTTTCTTCCTACAGAAAATTTACAATAAATTTTAATTTTATTATTTCAAAATTATACCTATTACTTATAAAGGACAAGTCATTTTATTAGCGTCAGCTTTCGATGATATGAATGCGAAGTTAGGTGGTACTTATATAAATCCGATAAATGTTAGGCTGCTAGCGTATGATTATCTCACGTATAATTTACGTGAGCAGGTCAACGAAATCAAGCTATTTAATGACATTTTATCAAGCAATTCAAGTTTAAATTATTTTAAGTGCATTTCAATCAAAGATAACTTTGATGCATATAATATTCTCATGCTTGTAAAATAGTTATGAGGTGTTAGCCTTAATTATTATACTTTATCTAAGAATCTAAAAAATTCAATAAAAACTTTATACGTCACCAAACACGTGCTATAACCAGATCACAAAAAAAAATCATTATTTAATAAAATCATCATAACCAAATATGTGCTAATTACTTGACCATGAGTGTATATCAAAAGTTAACGAAACACTTTAATGTCAATTTAAGTTAAATTAACATAAAATGACATTAAGAGGCAAATAACGGTTACGAAATTACTAGACACAAAACAACAAGACATTTTTAAACTACAGTTTTAAGCGCCACATGTAAATGATCTTTTTATTTGTAATTTTTTTATTTTCTTGTTGATCAGTGTAAAATGATTGAATTATTTTAATTATATTGTATGTTGTGTATTTTTTCTATTTTTGAAAGAAAAACTATTTGGTACAGACAAACATAAAATGTGTTTATTTGTTTAAACTAATAANNCACAGGAATCAGCAGCTAAATGTTTATACTCTATTTAATATTTACTCGTGGCAATAGTATAAGTATCTATTTATTTGTCTATGTACATAAGTACATATGTATCTTTTAGTTTTATTATGCTCTTTATACAACAACTAAATTTTCTATTAAATTTAATAGGAAAACTTTTTTGTAACGAAAAAGAAAAAAATGTAGAAAAAACAATTGTTGCTGATGCCGCTTGTTGTTAAGACAGTCTGACAATTGTCACAACAATTGCAAAGATAGACAAATAAATAAACAATTGTTCAAAGAGAAATATTACAAATTATGATAATTTAAATGTAAATTAAAATAATTTATTAAATTGTTGTTTAAGTTTTAAATTTTAGTTTTAGTTATTTAAATTTTGTTTAATAAAATTAAATTTACAACTGAATTTATTTTGACTAGTGTCAGTGTTAGTGAGATGGTCGACATACATGATATATTTTTTTTATTTTCTTTTATTTAAAAACGATGATGAAAATGGATGATAAAATGTCAGTTTTTGTGTGTGAGTTTATAATTTTTTCCTATAAATAATTATTTAATTATAAAAAAAAAAAACTTTTGTATTTAATTTATATGTAAGTACAAGGAATATAAAGTAAACAATAGAAAATGTTTATTTTTAGTTTAATAAAGGAACAAAGTAAAAAGAAATATTTAAATTTGTATGTTAATACAAAGTTTTTATTTCGAGTATGTATGGCTGCTGTCTGGCCACAGTGGAGTCATTTGTAAAAGAAAAAAAAATGTTAAAAAAGAAAACTTTTAAAAGATTTGTTTGTAATTTTTAATTAATATTCAATGTTGGATAACCTTTCGAATTTTATACTAAATTTTCGATATTTTTATACAAAAATCGATAATTAAGTTATTACTCACAATTTTTATAATATAAACCATTTCCCTTTTTGTATAATACTTTCGATAACTTTTATATTTAATTGCTAGTTTTTATAGAAAATTTATAACAAATAAATTTAAATATTTTTTTTTTTTTTTTTTTTTTTTTTTTTTAAAAAAATTTTTTTTTTTTTTTTTTTTTTTTTTGTAAAAAATTTATGGCAAAATTAATTTTTGAAAAAATTTATAATATTTTTTCTTATAAAAAATTTACTATAAATTTTATTAAAAAAACGATAATTTAATTTTTATAAAAATCTTCGCTAATTAAAAACATTTTGAAAATTTTCCAATAATTTTTTCTGATAAATATTCCCCTATGTATAAGTCATCATTTTGTTGTTTCTTTATAGTTTTTAGTGTTATAAACAATTTTTAATGCATTATTATTAAGTTTATTTATATACTCCGCTAAAATAAAAAAAAATCAATCAAATGTGGTTCATTTGTCTAAAATTTTGCTAAACATAAACAACAATGTTGCAACAAAACTATTAAAACGAAATTCTAAAATTTCAAAGTATTTTCTTTGAAAATCTTCACAACTAAGAAAAAAGAAAAATGATGTTTTTCTTAAATTCCTATAAATCAGAGATTCCCACAATCCCTCAAAAGTAGATTTTTTTTTAGAATAATAGTGTAAATAAGATATCGAATCCAATAGTGGAGTATTTATTTACCAATACTTACTCATGAGTGGTTTGATTAAAATATATAGTATTGCAGACTTGTGCCAAATGTCTGCAATGCTGGGAACCACTGTTTTAAATAGCAAATTTTTTGTGTTTTTTTATAAACAAAATATTTGTTTTTAATTCTTATTACTTTCTACTGAATATAAGTTTTTTCTCTTTTTATAACAGCAAAACCATTTCAAATGATTAATATTCTTTGGTATGGTAATGAAAGGAATGAGCATTAAAATTATATATATCTGACAACACGATCTATTGATATTAAAACAAAAACAAAATATATCGTAAATTTTTTATAAAAAGAAAATTGATAGTTGAATTTATCTATTAAAAAAATTGTCCGTAAATTTTCTATAAAAAGAAAAGTTGATCGTAAATTTTCTATAAAAAAAAGAAAAATTTCATCGTTAAATTTTCACATTAAAAAGAAAATTGGTCGCTAAATTTTTCTATAAAAAGAAAATGATCTCGTAAATTTCTATAAAAAGGAAAATTATTATACATTTTTTATAAAAAGGAAAATGATTCGTAAATTTTTTGTTTAGAAAGGAAAATTAATCGTAACTTTTCTATAAAAAGAAAATTGATAGTAAATTTTTATAAAAAAAAAAATTGATTCGTAAATTTTTATAAAAAGAAAATTTATTTATAAATTTTCTATAAAAGAAAATTGGATCGCCAAATTTTTCTATAAAAAAATTGATCGTAAATTTTTCTATAAAAAGGAAAAATTGATTCGTAATCTTTTTTATAAAAGAAAAGTGGTCCTTAATTTTTTATAATAGGAAAATTTATTTCGTAAATTTTTATACAAAGAAAATTTATCGTAAATTTTTTATAAAAAGAAAATTTTATAAATTTTTATAAAGAAAAATTTGATCGTTAAATTTTCTTATAAAAAGAAATTGATCGTAATTTTATAGCAAAAAATTCGTATTTTTTTTTTTAATTTGATCGTAAATTTTTATAAAAAAAAGGATACTTAA
>MINK01187625.1:43666-61546 GCA_001735545.1 Phormia regina
TTTTTTTTAATTTGATCGTAAATTTTTATAAAAAGAAAAGTGATACTTAATTTTTTATAATAAGAAAATTGATGTAAATTTTCTATAAAAAGAAAATTGAAAATTTTTTTATTAAAAAAATTATCGCAAATTTTCTATGAAAAGAAAATTGATCGTAAATTCTCGATAGAAAAAAAAATTATCGTAAATTTCATGAAAAAGAAATTTTATAGTAAATTTCGTGAAAAAAAAAAAAATTACTAAATTTCGTGAAAAAAAATTATATAAATTTCGTTTATACAAAATTTATTTATTTTATAAAAATTTTTTAAATTTTGTATAAAAACATAATTTATCGTAGATTTTCTATAAGAACGAAATTTATCATAAATTTTATATAAAAAGAAAATTGATCGTAATTTTTCCATAAAAAAGAAATTATCATAAATTTTTTCTTCTTTTAAAAGAAGATTTTCGAAAATCAAAAAATGTTTCGAAAATTTTATTCTTTTTTGAAACTTTTTTTATTTATTTATTTATTTATTTATTTATTTATTTATTTATTTATTTATTATTATTTATATATATTTTTATTATATGTTAAATAGAATTAAGTATTTTGTAAGAACTAAAATTTTGATAAAAACCTGTGGTATACACTGATAGAAATCATCCAAGTTTCTTACCTAAAATGAGATAAAGAAAAAAAAAATAATTAGTATAAATTGAAAAGGAGATATTTATATGGCAAATATAATTAATAAAATTTTAAAACTAACTACACTAAAAAAATTCCAAAAAATTTAGTTAATTCAAAAATAATTATTATTATTTTCCGAAGATACATATAATTTACAAAATGTAGTTAAGTATTTATTTGTAATATTCTAGAATTTTAATGAAATAAAATTCGAAAATCATTGGAAGTAATTCAGAATTGATAAAATTGCGCGTTTGAAAAAATTTTCGTGGTTACTCGTCGATGAATCCAATATGTTTCTATGCCAAGATAGTCCAGTAAATTATTGATATTTGTTGCCAGTGACCAGTTAATTATATTTCTATTAAGTATGTTAAATACTATATAAAATTTATTGTAATAAATAAATTAAATAAAAAAAAAAAAAAAACAAAACAAATAAAAATTTACTGAATTATAAAATTTAAACACAAAAATTTATATGATTAAATGTCATGATGAATCAAAGATAACAATGAAATTGACGTAAAAAATTATTATATTATACTGATACGCTAGAGAGTATACCAGCAGTACTATGATGAATGTACAAAAAACGAAAAAGAAAAAAGTAAATAAAAAATGCAATAAAAATATATGCTGATAAATATCTAAAACAAAATTAATAATAACAGTAAATAATAAACAAAAACATATTTTCAAACAATACACAATTACGAAAATAAATTTGAGTATACAAGTGTGTGTGTGTACAGAGTCTAAAATAGAAAAATATGAAATGAAATGAATGAAATCACTGTAAGTCAACGTCATTTGATACTAGAAAAAAAATATCACGTAAAAATTTAACAAATGAAGCTGAAAGTGAAACGAAAATATTGTTTTTATAATCACAATTTTCAATTTAATTTTAAATAGTTTTTATTTATTATACTTTTGAGCGATATGTAGGAAAATTTATGCCAGGGTGTTGTAAAAACAACAGTGACATTAATATAAGATGAAATAGAAGTGTTAAGGAAAATTAGGAAAGTTTTTGTTAGATCATATCTATAGCAGATTAAATTAAATAAATTTCTTTATTAAATAAATTTCTTTAAATAATATTTAATAAAGAAATTCAATAAAATTTTAATTTCTTAAAAATATTTCATTATAAATTTTATTAGAATATATTTACCAAATTGTTTAACAATTAAAAATTTATTTTGGGTGATTTTCCTTTGATAATATGGGTAACAAAAAAACGTGTAAATAATGTAATTTGCTCAGTAAAAAATAACATTTCTAATTAAATTTTATCTTGGGTACTTGGTATTTAGATCAGCAAATTATCAAGTGGTTATTGAAAATATGTTTTTTTTTTTCATATAAGTGCCTCCTGTCTCCAATTTCACCAGTCGGCTTTCCCAATTTTTTGCAAACCTGACCATATGTTATTATATATCATTGTGTAGGTCTTCATTTTGCTTCTATTAAGTATGAAATAAAATATATATGAATTCAAAATATTAAGTCCATATTAAGATTTATGTGAATTTATTCACATTTAGATGATTCCCGAAAGTATATGATATATTTATATTTAAGGGATTTATAATCATTAAAGCCCTTTTTCCGGAGATCATTTGTAAGGAAAATAGGTAAAATACTGGACCGATAATAACAAGTTCCATTAGGTTTTGTCATTGAATTATATATTTAATTTATTTATGTTCAAAATGTGACCTTCATTACAAAGTTTACATGGAGGGACAGACAGTGGGATGGACATCGTTAAAAAAAATCAGTTTAATTTTTTTTTTATAGAAATAACTTAATAATAGGGTTAGTTTCTGTTGGGTTTTAAGAAAAAGTATAAACTTTTTATACAAGTATTTGGTATCTAAGAAAAAGTTCGAAAAAGTGAGTTTAATGATTTATAAAACAAAGTTAGCAGAATGTAAAATTCAAAATTATTTTAATAAATTAATATTTAATCGTTATCAAAATTTTAACAAATAGTGATATTTTATTGAAATTTTAGTGTAATATTTATTGACTTGTTCCAAAATTATAGAACTAAAAAAATAATATTTTTTTACATAAAAATAACCTAAATCCCAATCCGTAAAAAAGAGTGAAGATATATAATTTTTTCATTGAAGTGGTCACCCTATTGCCGGAAAATAATTGTTGGGTGTTTACATATAAAGTGATGTATTTAAAATATCTTTAAAGTAGGAAAGTCAATAACTAAAAATATAATTGTGTTAGTGAGAGTGAAAAAATACACTTAAAGAAAAGATGAGTTTAATAAATATAATACGTCCATAAAACATGGTTCTTCTTCAATAAAACTTATTTTTTATAAACTTTCACTTATTAAAATTAAAGTAAAAAATATTATCATTCCCCCGTTTTATTTTAAAACATTAATATTAAAGAAATTGATACCAAACAATTAATTTTCATAATTTTTTTTACAATGCATTTAGTACTCTTTGCACTCTCAGTAACGATTAAATAAAAGAGCGTATAAATACGTGTGAACTCACAATTCTGCTACTTTAAAGTGATCTCCCCTTTTAATAGTAGAACTTATCTTATACAAAACTATTTACAAAATTTGTATTGGACTTATGGGAAAACTTTTGGTCTTCGGATTTCATTTAAACAATTTTGCATTAAAATTTCATTAAAAAATTATAAGTGAATAAATATTCCAAATTTTTTTAAAAAACCCACAAAATTTAATGTTTAAAATTCCAATTTCAGATTAATATAACTTTGAAACAGATTCATATATTAGTATAAAAAAAAAAACTAAAAAATGGCTAAAATTAATTTCTTTTGACCCGAATATCACTTAAACTAAGATAATCTTCACGTAAGCATACACACAAGGACCACCTTTACATAAAATTTATTTTACGTCATACCATAAATTATTTTTTGGAGATTAAAAAAAAAAAATACATACGATAGCCAAATTTGGAAGGCTATAAACTACCCGCTAGGAGCACGTACTCCTTCAAATTAACACCTCGCCTCTGATCGTGTGAAATTTTTATTATTAAGGTTCAAAAGCTACAGAATTATTCACAAAAAAGCGGTTTGGATCCACTATGTACTCTTTCTGAATTCACTGTGCTGCTTTCAGTTGAAGAGCGAGACAGGAAGAGTGAGTAACGGAAAAGGAGACTCAAATACAAAAGTAGAATAAAGCAAGATGGTAGTTGTAACGGCAGCCACATTTTATTATGACAATAAACAGCTGATACATTTGTTTAATACTGCTGCTGACTACGGATTAATGTAATTTCAGTTTTAAGGTAGGGATGTCAATTTCATGGCAAAATTGTGCTGGCTATGGTCAAGCGTATTCTTACGCTCTTTTATTTAATCGTTGCTGAAAGTGCAAAGAGTATAAAATGCACAGTAAAAAAATATTGAAATTAATTATTTTGTCATCAATTTCTCTAAAATTAATGTTTTGAAATAAAGTGGGGGGAATGATAATTATATTTCTTACTTTAATTTTAATAAATTTATGTGTGTGGAAAGTGAGTAAAAAATTTCGTTTTATTTAAGAATGAAGAACTATGTATAACGGGCGTATTTTATTTGTTAAACCCATCTTTTCTTTAAGTGCATTTTTTTCACTCTCACAAATACAATTATATTTTTGGTGATTAACATCCCTACTTTAAGATCATCTACATTTCCGAACTTTACTTCCTTTTTCTTCTTGGCTATGAGGATATTGACTTTTATGTCATGAAATGGCTTACACTGAACATTCATTTATTTTCTTCGATCATACTCTTGAGGAAAGATCATATATAAAGTTGATACATTAAATGATATTATTCATGATACATTACTCAATTATTTGTATTCAAGAGCAGGATTGTATGTTAAAAGATATCGAAGGACTTGACAAATATTCCTACCAGAATCAAGGCTATATCACTAAATAAACTAAAAGCTGTTTTCTAAAATTATGTTCACACTTCACTAATATTTGTAGATTTTTTGCAAATATTTGTTTTACCTAATGTGAAAACCAAATATATTTAACGATTTGAACAAGTTAACAGCTAAACTATTAGCTCTTAACTAAAAAGAAAGTAGATTCATGTCAAAAGACAAAACTATGTTAAGTTCATTGGAAATGATACGGATTTTCACAACTTTTGAATCACAAGTTTAGGATCTTATTGACTTCCTTAGATGTTATTTTTTGCTAGTGGATGCAGTGAATGATTTGAGGTAAAATGTGTTTTTTCTCGTGATTACAATATTACTTTGATATTATATTACTGAACACTTATTTAAGTACTAAGAGTAGACAAATAATAATAATATAATACCAACAAACTATAGAAAGAAATAGTAACCATTACGTAGTATAAAAAAGTTTTTGCTTGATATATTTTAAAGTGTTTTTTTTTTAAGTTTACCACAATAATTGAAATTTTTAACATAAATTTCTCATTATTGTTAAAAAAAAACTATTTAAATAACCACAAAAAATATATGGTTTTTTGTTATAATAATGTTAATTTAATTTTTATCTTTCAATTTAACATTTAAATTAAAATGTAGCTGAATGTAGTCTCATTTATGTATGATTGTATAAATTAATGTTGGATTAAAATTAATAAATATTGATTTTTTTATTATTTTTTTTTTTTATTATTAAAAAAAACAACAATTTATATTTTATCTCGTATGTTACTTTAAAGCACAAAATCGGCAAAAATGATAAAAAAAGAAACATGACAAATTTGTCATACACCTAAAGATTATTGTTTTAATTTGAAAAAAAATAAACTACATATAACGGGAAATTACCTTTATTATTTTACTAGTATGCGATAAGGTAATTTCTTTGTAAATGTCATTATGTTAACAGTTAAAAGCAAAAATTGAGCACAGTTTTTAAAGGTGTTTAATACATTTCAGTTAGATTGATGAAAATCCTTAAATTATTAACCCTTTAACATTCAAAAATATCTCAGGCAGGGACCATATTATGACGATTATGATAACATAAAAATCACAATTTAATCATTATTTTGTAATTCTTAGATTAGATTAAAAAATAACTAAATAATTATACATTTGATCAGCCAAATATATTTTCAATATGAAAATTAATTTTATTAATATTTTTCATTACTGTTAGAGAGTTAAATACATAAAATATTATTACAAACTTAAGAAATAATTCACATAAAATCTTATAAAATTACCCTAAATCTATAATTTTTATTATGAAAACTCTATACAACAATAAATAAAATAATTAGTCACCATATTTATAAGTAGACATATTGTCGGATAATTTTACTCCCTGATATTTAAAATAAATTGAATATAATAGTAAAAGAAAAACACTAACAGAAAAATACATTAAAAATCTACACTTCATAAAATTGCAATGTGAAAAAAAAAAATACAATAACAAAAAAATAGAAGAAAATTGTCAGCAAAATACCATCATCATCATCATCGGCAGTAGCATCATCATCAGTATCGGCATCAACAACAAAATACAATAAGACCCATATAGTGATGACATATAAATGATATATAACTGATAGCAAATACCACTCTCAATTATACACAAACATACATCCATACATAAAGACAAATGCATTATTTATATATGTATGTGTATGTAGGAATATTATTTGTATAATGAATATGAAATACAATAGATTATGTAAGTTCACACAAACCTCTCAACATTACAATCAGTCATTCATTTAAATATACATACACATCTACTAGTAGTATTTATTATGTTTTATATAGACATTAGTAATTATAAAAACAGACAAACACATTTATAATTTATGCACTATGGTCTGTTAGTGTATTGTGTTTGTTATGTGTTCGAAAAACAAACTAAAGCAAAAAAAAAATAATAATAAAACAAAAAAATAAGAAAAAAATAGCATAAAAGGAAAGAACCAATCAAATACAGGGAAATCGGACATACAATAATAATAGCAACAACTACAATAAAAACAACAACCTACAACAAATCCAAGTATAGACCAGCAGTATGTAGTAGCAGCAATATATTTTTGGCAGCATAACAACAATAGTAGACATTTTCTGAATGCATTTAAATTGAAAAAAATTATATTGATATAAAAGAGAGTATTAAATACACCGGTTACTTGAAAGACGGGATCTTGTAAAGATTAGTTTTAGTATAAGTAAGATTTAGAATTTCATGGAACAAATCTAAAAATAAATTAATTAAAAAAATATTTTTTGTGTTTACAAACTCAGTTTCGCTCAAAACGAAATATGTGACACTAACTTATTTAAAAGACAATTTTCTGTCTATAACTTTATAAAAAAAGTCTTCCAATGAAATATAAGCGAGTGTATTTAAGAAGTTCTCATACTAAACTACATTTAGGTCCTTTATGATGCTAATTGTCATAGATTAAGAAAATTTATATAAATTTATTATCTTAAATATAAAATAAAATTTCTAAAATATTCTCTATAATAAGGATTTTTTATGAATTTCTCTTTCATAATTTTTTTGTGGCAATTTTGTTTATTTATTTATTTTTTTTTTTTTTTGCTTTATCAATTACATTTTTATTTTTGTTTCTTTATTTTAATCAATTACTTTTTTATTGTTTATTTTAGTTTCTAAGTTTTTGTGATTTTTTTCATTCTGGCGATTTTTTTTCAATTTATTTTGTCATTTCTATTTCTAAGTATTTATCGTTTTTTTAAGCGATACTTTTTTGTGCTTTAAAGTTTATTAATATTATCGTTATTACATAAATTTTGCACATTTTTTTTAATTCGAATGTTTTGTTGACTTTTTTAATTTTTACATTAAGGCGTTTCTTTAATTTTTTTACTTAAGCTATTTTTTCTCTTTCTTTTTAAATTTTGGGATTTTTAATTATTTGCTTTTTTATACCCTAACCACCATAGGGTATAATGTGTTTGTGCAAATATTGTAACATAGAGAAAAAAAATCTTCCTACAACCACCTTAAAGTGGTTAGCACAAATTCGCATGCCAAATTTCTTGATGATCGGTCCATAATTTATCATAGCTTCTATATGAACCCCTCTTTCGAAAATCACGTGCATAAATTTCATAAAAATGTTAATATCAATTTAATATTAGAGACAAATAACACTTTTATAGGTATAAATGACAGAGCAAAATTTCACGAAGATAGGTCCAAATAAGACCCAATTACTTAATAATAACTTAATAATCACTTAATACAAGTAAAGGTCCACAAATGGCTCCTTCCCGAATTTTGGTACACATAGGCAATGGTATCCGATGGCCCGGCTTGACCTACTATAGCTTTTTCTCTCTCTCTCTCTCTCTTTTTTTTTTTTTTTTTTTTTTGGGTTTTTTTTTTTTTTTTTTTTTTTGAGGTGCATTTTTTTATCTTAGCGTTTTCTTTAAGTTTTTTTTTTCATTTTGACGTTTTTTTTTTTAATTTTAATTTTTTTATGTTTTTGTTTTACATACATATATATATTTTCCTATTTTTCATCGTATATACTGCTAAGCCAAAAATATACTATTAGGACCAAAAAAGGCTGAAATATGCTACAACAATTTATTTTTTTTTTTTAATTTTATAAAACGAATAAATAACAAACAATTTAGTTTATTAGTAGCACAGAAAACATTTGATATTGTATATTTTTCGTTACTCTGTTTTTTATCTTTCAACATTTTCCTTTCAATACAACATTTATGTATCATCTGATATTTTTTAACATGAGCTAAGTATTAATTATATTGCACGCAAAGAAAATCAACTATAGTTGATCAATGTCGGGACAAAAATTAATTTAAAAAGCTTTTTAAGTTCACTAAAAAAATGTATATAATTGCAGTAACTTTATTGTGGTTGTAATAATCAAACAATTGTTTCTGTATTCAAAATAGTTTGTAATCGCAATGTCCCAATCAGGAGCTCAGAAAGCAACCAAAATTTAAACAATTTCTGATATATAGCATCCATAATAGGGCATCTTTTTTCTAACATTTTGAACATTAATAATGGTAGGGCCATACGTTCAGGATAAAGATAAATGTTTGTAAATTCTTTCTTATTTTCTGTTTACGTCCAGATAAGTACGCATATATAATATTATAGAAATTGTATACAATTCGTATAGAAAATTTAAAAAATAATTCAAAAAATATTTCTTTCAGAAATGGTGATAATATCTCTGTTATTTCTTGGCATCATTATCACAATGTTCGTTTACAAAAATATCGGTCTAATACAAAAATCACTTTCTGAGACAATTCAACAATGTCTTTCCGTCTGTCTAACTGTATCCCGTCCCTGTAATATTTAAACGGTATAGCGGTTGAAATTTAAAAAAATAATTTAATGAAATTTGATGCATAAATTTGGCATGATCCAAGGACAAATTAAGAATTTGTAATAATGTGTTGAATATATAACAGAATTTATTGATATATAAAAATAGAAACACCTCTATCAAATTTTATGAAAAACAGTCCAATATTTGACTATAAAATAAACATAATATAATTCATTCATATAGAAATATCCCAGAAAAATGTTTAAAATCTAAATTAGTTCTAGAACTGGTTTAATCAGAACCACTTCAGATTCTTTTATATCATTCTCAGAATTAGTGGTATCCCAAACAATTCTGACACTAATAAAGTAGAATATATTTGTGGTCTTAAATCAATTTTATATAATGTTTTAGAGAACTAGAGCTTAAGAACTAATTCTTTATGACTTCTACATCACTTCTGAGGAAAAATTTATGATCCTCGAATGACTTCCTAAAACTGTATAAAAATATTTCACAAATTTTAAAAATTAAAAAAATATATATTTTAAAAATTAAATTGAATTAATTGAATTGAAACAGGTCCTGAAACTGTTCTTTAACGCTTCTATGAATGTGACAATTTCGAACAAAAATCATTAATGAAAGAACTAATTCTAGAACCTCTCCATTGAATGGGTACTAGTTAGCTAACACTTCCATAGGACTAGTTCTGGAGGTGACAATTTCAAACAAAAATCATTGGTCGTAGCGCCAGCGTAGAACAAATTCAGACTACTTTCATGTATTTTGGAACTAGTTGTAGAACTAATATAATTTTTTTGGGTAATAGAAATATACACAATGCATAACACAACAATAGATCATGTGCAACATATAAGACCACTTCCATTATTTTGACACTCATGCACATGGTAGAAGGATTATATATATGTTACTAAATTATTTATTTAAATTATTTTTAACTGTTTATAACGATCCATTTACAGTAAAATATTTAACGATTTAATAAATTAAATATTTAAGACTTAATTTGTTTATTTGATTATTGTAGTTTTTCTTCAAATTCCTGATATGCAATTTATATTCTTTTTGTAATAAAAGAAATACAAATTTAAAAAAATACTTACAATAAACTGTGGATAATATGCCATTCTTCGATAATTTAAAGCTGCCACGCCCACTATAAGGTATCAAAAAGAAATATCCGTAAAGGAATTAATATTTTTTTATTTATGGCAAAATATGATTATTTTATTCAAAAGAAAAAAGTACAGCCATGTTAAAAATTTTTTGAGATAAATTTCATAAAAATATAAAATTTTTATATAAAATGTTTAGTAAAAATGTAAATAAAAGAAGCTAAAGAAAATTAAAATTTTAAAGAAATTAAAAACGAAATTGTTTAACATATTGAGTACAATAAAGAAAATGTATATATTTTGGGAAAGTGTAAACAAAAATTATTAAAAAAAATATAGAAAATTAAAAAATAAATAAATTATCCAAGAAAAAATGTATTAGTTCCACAACAAGTAGCAGAACACGACCAATGATTTTTTGTTTGAAATTGTCTCCTCCAAAACTAGTTTTCAAGAAGTGTTAACTAGCCAGCACTATGAAACGGTTCTATGAAACGGTTCTAGAACTAGTTCTTTAATCAATAATTTTTGTTCGAAATTGTTATATTCAGACGTTAGGGAACGGTTTTAGAACCAGTTTTTTATTCTAACGGCCCATTTCCAAAAAAACACCTTAAAAATCAATTAAATTTTGTAAAAACTCTTTCTTTTTTAATTTTTGGAATTTTTTTCATTTTTTATACAAGTTCCCTAAACATCGCTAGGAAGTTATTCGAGAACTAGTAATTTATTCTTAGATCCAGCATAACTTCGTCAACTAATTAACGTATCTTGTAACCAAAAACAATAAGAAAAACATTTCCCATTTTTGGTGCTTTAACTGATGAGTTTTCTAAACTTCAACAGCTTTTATATGGGTACCAAAACAGTTGTTTTAGATGCTGACTTTTTTATGCACAAAAAAAACATTTGGTTCGATTCAGATTTGAACCTACGTACCAACAATAAAGTTTATGTTTGTTAGTCCGCCGTCTTACTCGGTTACGCCATAGTCGACTTAGGGGTTTTCATAAAGGGAAATAAAATATCGTTTGCATCAATTGGGAGTTGAACCCAATTGATAGAAAACAGAGCCACGTAAAAATCAAATTACTTTCATATTTACTAAAAACTAGTTATTGAAGTACTATCAGGTAATGTTGAGAATGGCGAATAAGGTTACAATGTAATACATACAGGAAGCTGTGGCTAGGGAAGTGATGTAGATGTCATTTGGGATTAGTTCTTAAGCACTAGTTCTCTAAAACATCCCTTAAAAGGCATTTAGAACCACAATTAGGATAGCACTAGTTCTGAGGATGTTATAAAAGAATCTAAAGTGGTTCTGATTACATCAGTTCTAGAACTAATGATTTTAGAAATGTAAAATTTTTCTTAGTCATTTTCTTTTTCTCATTTTTCTAAAACTAAAACTTTAATTTTACTAAAATTTTAATGGCCGTTAAAAAAGTGACATATTTACTAACTGGTCAAAATACACGTGCCAATCGTATGTGTTTGTTAATACATACATATGTATCTATGAGTGCATGTATATTCACTCATATGTTAAAAACGGAAGTAACACTTGTGAGAACATTGATTTAGTAAAATATTCACACTGGAAAATTAAATAAGTTTTGCGTTTTTTTTTTCCTATTCATTTATACAAATCCACACATTCAGTTTTATTTATTATTTTTTTTTTTTTTTAATTTAAAAGAAATTAAAAAAATATAATACTAATGTATGCATACATAATGACATTAAATAATTCCATTATATATACAACATACAAACAAACAAACATTTGATATAACGGAATTTCAATTTTAAAAATTGAATTAAAAAGAAATTGAAAATAAAAACTATTAGCAACAGTATATAATGACAATAATCGAAAAACAACCATAATAATGATATAAAAACTATATATTATGTTAAGTCTGTTTTTAGTATAAAATGAAACGTTTTAAATGAGGTGAGTGAGGAAGTGTGTAAATAAAACACGCTTTGAATTTGCAATTATCACGCTAAAAATTCGTTCATTTAAGCGCTCATGTATCCATAGAGATTTTAAGCTTTTAATATTAGCAAAAAAAATGCGTGTGCCATGGTAGGTTAAAACATTTATATAATAACGCAGAACATTAATGTTTACAAATATTCTAAAGTGTACAGTTTAACATAAAATTATAATGAGTAGATAAAAGTTATTATGGGAGGAAAAATTAAATGAAAAAATAAAATTAAAAAAAAAAAATAAAAAAAAATGGAAAATAAAACAAAATAAAGTGATATTCGTATTTTGAAGTTTTTTTTATTTATTGATTAGTAAAAAATTTATTTTTAGAATTCTAAACTATTTTTTGGCACAGTGGTAACATCTGTCCATTACATTTGGGTTAAATGTTTTGTTAATGGTGTTTGATTCAGGGAAAGTTGATATCAATAATTTTATATTTACACTTAGTTTTTTATATTGATAGAGAACTGAAACAAATATATGTTTGAAATTATAAGTCCTTTTTGCTGAACATTTTAATGTCCGTCCTTCCGTCCGTCTTTTAATTTTTGCAAACTTGTTAATTCAAAATCGTTTATAGTTTGACTCAATAAAAATGTTAACTTAAAAATTTCTGTATTCGATTGATAATTTTAATTTTTAATAAACTCCATAAAATATAATAAAATCGTATAAAAATGTCTGACATAGATGTTGTAAAGCTGAGTTGGATGAAATTTAAAATGATTATATCTTAAACAAATATATAAGATAAATAGTAAATGGAAACATGATTTTCAAAGAAATTTTCAAGAGCTTTAAGATGATATAGAAATCTTAAAAATCGGGTAAGTAAAATAATAAAGTAGTGGTTAAAGATTTTCTATGTTACTAGTACCCTAATATGAGCTCCTATACAGTTTATATATAATCCTAATCCATCCAAAATTTTACTACTAAATATCTATGTGAAATTTCATAAAAATCCAATAAGCTGATTAAAAGTAAAAATCTATTCGAAATTTAGAAAAATGTTTAATGTTATATAAATCAAAGAATTTCGTTTTTCGTAAAATTTCTCTTCAAATGGGGCTATATATGCGCACCATTTTTTTCACAGTATTAAAATAGATAATATATACTATTTTTCAGAACATTTTTAGAACAAAAATTTTGTTACAACTTTAGTTGTATTCCATAACAGTTGAAAACTTATGAATTTTAGGACCATTTTCGAAAGAAGTACAAAATTATTTAGACAAAATATAATTTACAAATACCTGAAAAAAAAAAATACACCCAAATATATGAAGTTTATGGTCCAATTTAAAATATTTACTTCAAAACATTTTTTTATTTAAAAAATTTTAATTTGAAATTTGTATTGAAATACTTTGTTAGTTGCGGTTCACACACAGAAATTTTTCTTGCCCCAATGATTAGAAATATTCAACACATAATACCTACACCATATATAGCTCCCATATAAGACCCAATTTCGGGAATTACCAAAACGTGCATAAATACATGTGAATCTTATTATCGACGTAATTTTCTGTAATAGTATGTTTTTATTTTCCACTTAATACAAGTATAGGTCCATAATTGGCTCCTTTCCGAATTTAATTAAACATAGGCAATGGTGTAGAGTATCATATGGTCGGACTTGACCGACTATAACTTCTTCTCTCGTTTTTAATTGTAAACGTATATTTTTATCATTTTGTTTGCATTCTACACCACTGTAATTCATTTTTTTTTCTAATTTAAAAAAAAATATATATTTTTTTTTTGTTTCAAACAATTTTAATTTATTAATGGACTTTCATCCAAACTGTAGTCATTAGAATTTTAGTATCGATAGACCATAATTTTGCATTTTTTTTTTAAGAGCATATTTTAGCATAATTTGATCTAAACAGCATACTTTGGGGCTAAACAGCATATTTTTGCATATTTGCATTGAAAACAATATTTTATCAATATTTTTAACATAAGAGTATAATATTACATATTATATTTAAGAGACAAACTTTAAATACTTTGCACTGAATTTTCTTTTTACTGTCACGTAAGTTTTTCGAATACGAATAACAATTCAATAATAATTTTCATCAATACTTTAAATTTAATTTTTTAATTTGTATATTATTTATGAAAATAGTTGATATATTATTTAACAAGTGCTAACAAAAATTAGGTTAAGCCCGAAAAGATTTTATTTTAAAATAAAATTTTTAAAATTATGAGCTTAAAATACTTTTTAAGAACATATTTTTAATTACCCAGATGATAATAAGTATATAAATATATTTGGCAAACATTAAAATACATTTTATAAATATTTAGAACATTTTAACAGAAAACGAAACAATATATGTCAGAAAAAAAAAAACACCCGCTAAAATGAGAACTATCAGCAAAAATACAAAAATTTAACTACGAACACAAAAACATGTTTATTTTTTTCAAAAATTCTTATTATTCTATATGAACTCATATAAAAAAAACAAAAATTCTAGTTGAAAAAAATTTTTGATCACAGATTAAAGTACACAAACGAACAAAAATATTCGCTTTTATAAAAGAAATAAAAAGTATAAATTTGCATTATAGTATTAACAAACAAACAAAAAACCCTACCACCAAACAAAGTTATCAATATGATAATACCCCACGAAAAAAATTGTAAAACAACCAAAAGAACTGAAATTGTAACAACTGTTCTGTAACAAAAAAAATAATAATAATAATAAAGTACAAGGCTAAATGTAAAAACTAAAACACAAACAACGAACTGTGCTATGCTACCCTGGCTTTAAAGGATTTCAAGGAAACAAAGCTTGATAACGAAAATTTGTGAGAACTTAACGGAAAAAAATATATAGAACCTAAAACGAAATATACACGTTGATAAACAGGAAAAAAAACAAAAAACAAAGACACATAATACTTAATAGGACTAAAGGGAGTTTAAAAACAAAGTACAAAATAAATACCACAAATAGAATGAATGAATGTATGAATGAATGAAAAAAGGAAAGGAAAACACAACAATTTTAAATGAAACAAATCTAATCGTATTTTGTTAGCGAGTTATAAGCAAAAAAAAAAACATGAAAAATATTGTTTGTGAGAGAAAATAAAAAAAAGAGGGAGAGAAAAAAATGCATGCTTTTTTTCAGCAAAAATTTTAAATTATTTATTCGCAGAAGTGAAAGCTAAAAAGTATGAACTTTAGATAGTATTATCACTATTTAAAATAAAATCGTATGAGTTAAGGGCTGAAAAAATATTTATAAGAACTCTATGATCACATTTGTGAAGAAATCTCCAATAGAGATTCTTTCTCTAATTTAAAGATCGCCTATCTTTTTGGAACAGGAGAAAGTTCTGCAAACAAATTTCAAAATTTTTAAATGTATATTTTAGTTATTATGATTAAACTTAATGATCTATATCAAATCGTACAATTCTAATTTCTCTAGATTTTCGAATACAAAAAGTTAATAAAATGTTTACTATGGATCATTTAAACATTAATTTACAGAATCGAGAATAAATAATTTAAAACATTAGTTTAGATCATCAGAAAATATTACTCTTTCTCATCTTCAATCAAAGTCAAATAATAATTCAATTCAACTAGATAAGGAAGAATTCGTGTACCACAAATTATTTTGCACTAGTCGGCAAGAACCACATATGGCTACAACATGATCACCACAACTATTTCATGATTATATAGCAGTTGTTTATTGATATCAATAATACCGTGTTCATGATAGCCACAATCAATATTTTAATGTGGTTCATTGGACTATAATATGTATTTAAATATTTTTGTAAGAAATCATATTTATGAAAAATCCAAACAAACCCCCTTATTTCCTAAAACCCTTTACATCACTTTGAACAAATTTCCACACAAATTTTTGCAAAACAAAAACAATTTACATGAAATAATTTTCAAAGTGAGGGGAAGTGTTTTACAAAATAAGGCCCTAAGTTTATTCTACAATTAATAAGTTAATTCTAGAATTAACCAAATTTGTAAATTAATTTTACAAATTTGGTTAATTCTACAACCATTAAGGAAATATTGTTATTTGATTTTAAGTCATAATTTGTTTTGCACAACTATTAAATGTTTGTTTTGGAAAATGTATATGTTTTCCTCAAATATAAAATATTTGTTTTTGACTATAATTTGATTTCACACAACTATTGTATTTTAATCGTTAAACATATATATTTTCTGCATGATGTAAAAAAATTCAGATAAATGTGCTTTTATCCAGTATTGGAAACTCGGATAATATATATGATAAAATTGTATTTTATATATATGATGAAATGGGAATATTGAATGATAAAATGATGAGAAAATGATTAAATGAAATTAGAATAATCACTACACACAACTATACTTATTGTAAACTGGAATCATATATTACAATCATAGTATGTTGCTCTTAGTTTATGGTCACCTGAACCATATTATTTTCCTACTGCACGCAGGAAAATGGGTGATTCCCGAAATTGGGTCTTATATTGGAGCTATTGTCAATTATAGACCGATATTAATGAAATGAGAGCTATGGTCAATTATGGACCGATATTTGGATAAAATTTCATTAAAATATTCCTATTTTTAAGGTAACTTTGAGTGTTAAAACCATATTCTGGGAGGACATTTGTATGAAAGCTAGGTGAAATAATGGGCCGATCATGACCAAATTTAATATCCACCAAATTTCATTATGATTTTTTGAAAAAAAAAAAAAAAATAATAATGATAATAATATTTTTCAAAAAGTGGGCTTAATATCTCCTTAACTATTCACCGAGTCAAAAAGTAATTTAAGTATTTTTTTAATAAAATCAAACAAACCACTTTCGAAATATGCTTTTATATATCCTGCAATCATATTAATTTTACAAATCGATATTTATTGTGGGAACTAAAGTCTACTCAAAAAAGTAGCTGCTTAGTACTTTTTAAAACGGTATCACTAAAATTGCTTGCAGTGAGTGAGTGCAATTTTGCCGTTATAATAACATTTGCAATATATTTTTATTTAATATAATGTTTTACCACCACCCAGGGACCTTTTAAGTTTAATTACATTTTAAAAATTTTGTTTAACGTAAGTTCTGCTACTGTATCTAAAACAAAATACAACAAATTATAAAATATGCTCAAATTTAAATTTAAATATCCTAATAAAGTTAATTTTATATAAGTAAGATTACAATCTAATTTATTAACACTAATACATAAACAAAAGTGACCCTGATACATTTTCACTGTTTTTTTTTTTTTTTTCGTTAAAATTCCATAAATAAATTCACTTTTTAAAGGTCTGTTCGTTTTATAAGACAAAAGAATTTTATTTTAATATAAATTAAGCAACAAAAAAATATAACAAAATAAAGAAGAAAACAAAAAAACAAGAGAACAAGGAATATATACATTCAAACACACTCTCATACACACCCATATAAATATAACGGTATTTGGAGATACAAATAATAATAATATACACAAGGGTGCAATGACTGCAAGGCAAGGTTAATAAGAATGAATAACCAAACAAACCATACCAACCAAAGCAACCCACCGTAACCGAAATACTGTTTAACAAGGAGAGTCAAGAAGGGGTCTATTTAAAGCAACGGGAAATAAGGAAATCTTAATCAGGTGGTATTGCTTTTTCTTGGAAAGTAGGGGGGGGGGGA
>MINK01187626.1:1655-13204 GCA_001735545.1 Phormia regina
TATCATTCAATGATTACACACAATCAAAATGTTAATATGGTTCACTGAATCATAACATGTATTTAAACATTTTTGTATGAAATCATATAAATTGAAATTATTATTTATATGATAAAAAGGGTTTATGTATGTATATATTTCTGTAACCTGAATCATATGTTACATTCATAGTATGTAGTCTTAGTTTTATGGTCACCAGAACCATATTTTTTTCTCTGCGTGTGTAATAACAAAACAATTTGACATACCTGGCGAGGTAAATCTCTCTTTCGCAAATCACTTTAAAGTGCACAAATCCAACTTAGTTAAAAGACCATCATTTTTATGAGCTCGGTATTGACCACAGTCCCGCCCGCGAGTATACAATGAAAAATGTAAACAGCATGTTCTTACGCGTAACTTTCTAATATATCTATGGTTTATAAAGTGGCATGGATACTCATTATGTATGTGGAAATATTAAGAAGCAGTCCATGTTTGTGTATTCAGAGATGAATATGACCTCAAATGGATGATTTAGGCAAAATTTTTTTCCATAACAGAACCAATTGTACAGGAAAAGTTATTTTCCGGGAAACTAAAGTGATGATCTGAGCCAACCACTTTGATCTTCATTTAAAACTTAGGGAAATGCTAAAAATGCAATTTTTAAGAAGAAACCAGGTAACGTGTAGAAATTTTAGACGCCAGTGCAGTCATCTTGAAAAAATGTTTGTCAAGTGGTGCAGGGTGTTATAACCGGAATGTGAAACTCATAATTTAACTTTATAGCCAATCCGTACAATAATCATTTTATTTTCGGAGATTTTAATCATTGTTATACGTAGTTTGGGGGTGTAAGGTATTTATAACGCATAGAAACAAATTTCCAACACCCACCTAAGGTATACCAATTGACTCAGAATTTCAAATCGATGTCCGTCAGTTCGTCTGGTTGGTAAACTTTATGCACAAAGTACAGGTTGCAATTTGAAGATAATTTAATTAATTTGGCACGTGAAACTTTTATGTTACAAGGGCAAAACCTATTAAAATTGGTGGCTATCGATCCATTATTTCACCTATACGGGAGGATTAGTGTTAAAATTCTAATCCTACCGGAATAGAGTTTTAACACTCTTAAATACCTTAAAAATAAATAACCTTAAATCAGTAAAAAAAAAACACAAATAAGTTTTACGTAAGCATAAATACGCGTGCCAAATTTTCTGAGGTTCGGTTCATAATTGATCATAGCTCCTATATAAATCCCTCTTTCGAAAATCACTTTAAAGTGCACAAATCCCAACTTAATATTCGGCACAAATAACATTTTATCAGACCATACAAATTTTAGGAAGATCGGTCCTGACCATAGCTCTCATATAAGACCCAACCAAAAAGTGCATCAATTCATGCTAATATTAGTATCGGCATAATGTTCTGTATTAGTATTTTTTTTTTTTTTTGCACTTTCCCGAATTTTAATACAACATATGCAATTCATAATGGGTCAATATATAAAGTTACTTTTAATTGACTTCAGTTCACCTGTTAATCTCCAAATATTCTAACAAAAACCACAAACCTTTAAAGATCCCCAACAAATCCCCAAACCAAATTTTTCAACCCCGTTTCCAAAAATAAATTCATATATAAATATGAAAACCTCTTGGCTTTTGTACCTCGCTTTCTACAAATTTCAAAATTTTCCTTGCAACAGCCCGCAGTTCATGCTTTTAATTTTTGTTCAAAAAAATCCATTTATTTCCTTTCAACTATTTACTTAAGAGTCTACATTAAGGAACATGTTGTATCAAGACAAACGTCAAATTTTGGTTTGAAGTTGCAGATAATTTTTTGATCTCTGTCAATTATAGGGGACAAACGTATATCATAATATGCGCCGTCCACACACCGCTTTTTTCATGTTCGAGAAATAAACATGCATTTGGATAGTGTGGACCCAACATGTTCATGTTTTGTTCTTGTTCGCACACCGTTGTTCGAGCAACCATGTCTGCCATCAAACGTCATTTTGTATGCGGAAGAAGAGGCGCAAAATGCAAAAGTATCGAAGTGACACTGTCGGCAAACAAAAAATTATGATTTGTTCGACAAATGTCCTGCCCACTCAAAACAAAATGCAAAAACTTGTGTGTATATCTCTGCCGACGTTTTGTTTATATGCGAACAAGAAAAAGGCTAGTATAAACCTTGTAAAAAGTACAAACAACAATCAAGATGCCGCCTTTTATCAAGCATTATCAAGACAAAGTTGTCAGAGCTCGAGCGCTGACAATTTGCTTTTAAGGATAGATAGCCCATATTCGTGATAGGAAAATAAAAGTGTATATTTTCACATAAGTTAAGTAAAACTAAGTATATTTGAACTGTCAAACTTTTTTGAATACTATATCAAATTTAAAATGTTACTTCCCCTATATCAAATCATTTCCCCTTAATATCTGCATACTTATAAATAAATCAACGGAATTGAAAAAATTTATTTGTTGCTTAATATGACAACTTATGATTCGAAGATATTGCTGTTAAGAAAAATATTTAAAATTAATGGCCCAAAAAGTTTTATTTGAACTCACATTCTACTAACTTTAGCTTTTATGTTGTTTTCCATATATTTTGACGAGACAAAATTTCCGTTTGTCTTATAAAAACTAAATAATAATTTTAATTTAGAAACCTGGTGTTGGTGTTTTTTTTTTCAGACCAAGTAAATATTTGCAGTGTAAAGTAATTTCAAATCAAACAAATAAATCTGAAACTATATAAAGTAACTTAATATGAGTTAATTACACAGGTTAACAATTCTAAAATATTATTATTCCATAAGTTTGATTAAGTGCACAAAGTACAATAAAAATTTTTCATCACGTTACACTTTTAATACTTTGAGGACAAAAGTGTTAAAATCCCAGGATTATCAGAATTGGCATCCCTAGGTATAGAGCATGTGTCACCAATTTTCTTTACTAGTCGTCTTCATGTAACATAAAATATTATGTAGATCGTTCAATTTGATGTTAATGTTAATTTTTTTCGATGTTTAAACACTTTTGTTAAAGCAAATGTTAAAAGAACCATGTTTAAACATCGAAAAAATTAATATTAACATCAAATTGATCATCAAATTAATATTAACATCAATTGAACATAATGTTAGTGTTAATGTTAAATATTTTATATTACGTGAAAGACGACAAGTTACAACTTTAAAGACTTATTTTATTAATGAGTCACTAAATTGACTTATTAATAAAATAAGTAAATGAATGTACTAGTACATTGATTTAATAAAGAAGTATTACACAATGATCTAATACATTGAATCAATGAAATCTTTATATAGAAAAGTGTAACGTTACTGACGTAGATAGATCTCCCTCCGTATAGATTTTTGGAAATTCGAATGTTTAGGGGGTAAAAGAGGGTAAAAACGGGAAAAAGGGTAACCTTACAACTCGCAAACTAATAATGATACAAAAAAGTTGAATAGTTATCGTTATTCATTTAAAAAATAATTGGAAAAGTGTCTGGTACTTTTTTGAAAATCAGCCGTTTAGGTAGAAAACGGATAAAAACTGTATTTTGGTATTTTTTTGGCACCATATGTATCTTTGATACCAATCAACATACAGATAAAATTTATGTCGTATTCATAACTTATCAAAAAATGAGAAATACAAATTCGGTGATTTTTAGAAATTCAAACGTTTAAGGGGTAAAATCATATCTATTTTTGGTACTTTTTTCATAAAACATTTTTTTATATTTATTGAAGTATTCATATGAGGATTTTAATATGGGATAATACTATAATTTAGAAATTTATTGGAATACATTTTTTGATACTTTGATGAGTGTAAAAAAGCACCAAAAAAAGAGTAAAGGCGGAAAATTACATTTTATTCAAACTTAATAATGATTTTTCAATTACATTAAACTTAGAAACATACGATTAAGTAAATGTAGTCCTATGTAGATAAAAATTCACAAGAGTGGATTCGTAGTACTTAAAAATATATGGTCCTATGAGTAAGAAATCAACAGGAGGGACTTTTTGGTACTTTTTGTTCTTCTAATGGTACTTTTTTCTGTAATATTTAACCTAGAAACATGAAATTAAATAGGCATGGTCCGATGTTGGAAAGAATTCACAAAGAGGGACTTTGTGGTACTTTTTCGTTCTTCTAATGATTCTTTTTGAACTTTCTATAGTTATGAACCTAGAAACATGATATTTAGGATATGTGGTCCTGAGTTAATAAGAATTTATAAGAGGAGGCTTTGTAGTACTTTTTTGTTATTAAAATGGTAATTTTTGAATTTTCTAAAATTATGAAAGTGAATGAGAATCCATAACAGGGGACTTTGTACTTTTTGAATTTTCTATAATTTTTAATTAACTTAATGAAAATTCATTAGGGGACATTGTGGTACTTTTTCGTTCATATGATAGTTTATTATATTTTTAAAGCATTTCGATGTCAGTGATTCCATGTCAAAACGGAGTCCGTGTCATGTTGAAACATCCTTTACTGTAGAAGAATTTTTTCATAAAAAAAATTAAATTTCATTTATATTATTATTCAATAAAAACCTCGTAACGCCGGGTCAATCAGCTCGTTTTAGATAAAATTAAGAAACAAACACAAATTGTTATATTTTCCTTGTAAAAGATGTATACAAAATTTATTTTTTCTTATATTTAAAATGTGTTTTCATATTAAAAATAAGTGGCGACTAATTCCGGAATGCCGGCATTTGAAATTATAAAAACCCGAATACCAGGATTTGCAAACAACAGTACCGTTTGACATTCCTGTTTATACCCAAGACATGAAAATATTCTAAATTTTTACAACTCTAAAGACTTCTAGGGTGATTTGGACAAATACCACGATTTGGATAACTTTGGATAACAACATCATTTTCAAGATAATTGTTTAATGTTGAACTGTGTTCCATTTATGTCATAAATTATTTAATACAGAGGTTATATTAAAAAAATAATAGATATTTATTTATTTATTATTTTGCTGCTTAACTATTATAAATAGTCGATTATTATTTTATATTCTCATTTTTCTTTAGCACTAATAAATAAAGTGGAGCAAACAATTTTTTGTATTTTTCGTATGTATGTTTAAAACGTACTTAAAAATTTCTTAATTAGTATTTTTGATTCTTTTTTTAAGGAAATACCAATATTTGTTTACTTTTTTATTTACAATTATTTTATGTGCTTATTATTCAAGACACACAGTTATCACTTATCATTTATTATTAAAATACATACAGCCGTATTCACAAAAAATAATGTATGCTTGATAAAGGTTTACTATATTTTTTTTTTTTTTCTTATGAAAAATGACATACTAAAAGTTAGTAAACCTTTATCAAACATAAATTTTTTGTGAATGCGGCTGGGTAATCTGTAGTTCAGTTCTCCATAGATCAACTAATCAATATGTGTAGAGAACTGCCAAAATCGGTAAAATATTGTTTTCGTGTGGAGAGGCTGCGTTTATTTTAATTTAAGATTTCTAAAAATTGAATCTTTATGATGGAACCAAAGAATTTAGGTATTTTGTCGTCAAAATGTAGAAGGTTATCATTTCTCTAAATGTTATATAAATATTTTTTAATATTAATTTCAGTATTTTTTCAGACGCAAATTGTTTTTGTATTCCGATGTAAATTTTTTTCGTGAGCATTTTACTCTTCCTCTCATTTATTCTCTCATTTTCTGCTCATATCATTTTGACATTATCAGGAGTATGTTAATATTTTATGTTAATTGAAGACGACTAGTAATGGTGGGTATAAAAATTCATAAAAAAGTACACAAAAAAGAGAGTCATTGGTAGAAAAATTATGCGCTTGAAACTGTAGTACCAGCACATTGTTAAAATCAGCGCTATTATCGTTATTTTCCAGTGCTTTTTAGCTGGAATATTTAATATTTTAATTAAAATCAATTTATTTTTAAAATTTTTTTAATTAAAATTATTTAATTTTTAACAAGTAACATTTGCGTGCAATTCTTTAAATTTTGGAAAATTTGTGTAATATGAACTATCGTCTCCGGCAACACTGATTCAAATATGTTTATGTAAACGAAATATTTAGGCAAATCTTTATTCATTTAACAACTAAAAGATTATATAAATAAAAATAATAATAATCTGAAGAATAAAAATTTAAAAAATTATATACGTATCAGGACTGATTGTTTTATTATTTTAAAACAAAATAATTCATTTTCCATCTTTGTTTTGTTAAAAAGTTATTATTTTAAATAACAGCTATTAAATATTAAATATTATTGCTCAGCTTTATGTTTAAACATTTATTGCGAAATAGATTGCGCAATAGATTTCTTATTGGTCCACACGTAACATTTTGAAGAGAGAGATAGAATTTAACAATTGCAGACACAAAAATGTCAATGTGTGGACGGGGGTTAAGAACAAAAAATATACTAAATGTATACCTTCAACGGATCACATATTACAGAATTATTTCCAATTTATTTTTTAATTCTGCCCACTGTAATTTCTCTCAGAGAAAGCAAACACTTTCCTTATTACACAAACACATAAATATACATATACATTTTACTCTCACATAACAACTTCATTCTTCAGATTGAAACCACATCCATCAGTTTTTTAATATAAACATTCAATGAAACCAGAAATCTTTATAGTCGTAAGCCAACCTTTGAAAAGTTAAAAACTATCTTTAAGATCAAGTTTATATATTAAATATTTAAACTACTAAGCGGCTTTAACAAAAACAAAAAAAGAAAACAAACATTAAAAAGAAAATAAATAAAAACAAAATTAAGTGTGAAATTAATTTAAACACAAATAAATTAAAAAAAATGGATGCAAATACCTTTAGAGAATTTGGCAAAGCTGCTGTCGATTTTATAGCTGATTATATGGAAAATATTAGAGATTGGTATTTAAATTAAATGAAAACAAATATCTAAAAGTGTTTATATAACAATAGTGATTTTCTGTTTTTGTTTTTTTATTTCTGCTAATTAAATATTTAAAATAATAGTGATGTTTTGCCAGCAGTACAACCTGGTTATATTTTTGATTTATTGCCTAAAGAAATTCCAGAGAAAGCACAAGATTGGAAGGAAGTTTTACGTGATATTGATCGCATAATTAAGCCAGGAATTACACATTGGCAATCACCAAATATGCATGCGTTTTATCCAACGGCCTCATCATTTCCATCCATTGTTGGTGATATGTTGGCAAATGGTTTTAGTGTCATTGGTTTTAGTTGGGTATGTGTTTGATAGTTATTAAAAAAAATATATAGGTACATATATAAAAAATAATAGCTAAAATTATTATTTTTTAATTCATTTACACTAACATTAACACTAACATTATGTTACTGATAAATGTAGATCTTTTAATTTGATGTTAATGTCAATTTTTTCGTTGTTTAAACATTGTTCTTTTAACATTTGCTTTAACAACCGTGTTTAAACATCGAAAAAATTAACATTTAATTAACATACAAATTAAAAGATCAACATTTATCAGTAACATAATGTTAGTGTTACTGTTAAATATTTTATGTTACGTGAAGACGACTAGTTAAAATTTTAATCAGTTTACAAATTCAACTTAAACTTAGAGATTGCTTTTAAAAATATTGGCAAATTGTTTTATACTGTGAGTAAATCTTCGTTCCGAGTATGGAATTACCGAATTTCACAGTCTAGAAATCTTTACTAAACTCGATTTGTTCATGAAGAGTGAAGTAAAATTAGGATAATTCATTGAATAAGTTCTATTAGAAATACCAAATTCAAAATTGTCTACAGACCCACGTTTCTTTTCGGTCCATTTGAAAAACGAAAAAATGATAAAAACTTTGCAAATGAATACCTATTTAACTTCAAATTCTTAAAAAAATTATATATGGTTGACATAACACTTCTCTATATGGATATAAAATTTCAGATTGGAGCCTTATTTAGTTTAGAAGTTATGAACAAAAATAAGATCTCCTAAGCATTACCTTAAAAATGTTATATAGTGAGTTACTGTAGATAAAAAGTTCATAGGTCAAAATAAGACTTACAAGAGGTTCCAACTTGAAATTTGGTACAAATATAAAGAAAGATTTCATTATCAAATTTTTTGAAAATTTTAAAATACCGTTTTTTGATATATTAAGCTTTAATCATTATAATCTCAATTTTGACCTTTGAACTTTCGAGGTATATAAATGTTTTACTTGTTTTGGACCAAGAGGATTCTGTACTTAGAAAAATTGCTACACTATCTCTGATAATATTAATTTTAATTTTTTAAGAATTCGATCGCAATTTAGACTGAACATTGAATACATCAACATTATCCACATCCCTAAAAACAAATCCAATGTTATTACTATATTGGTTATAATTAAATTAAATAGATATTAGTATTTGTGACATTCTTGTGTTATCATTAAAATCATCAAGGTCAATAGACGTTAAGGGATAACTGTCACCTACAACTCCACCCAATCTTAAGTTTCGCCATAACTGTTCTTGATTACAGTTATCAAATAAGTTAATACTTGATCTTCTCCTTATTATTCCAATAACGGATTTAAATTTTTTCCTGAAAAAGCAATACTCTCTAATTGTAGAATCAGATCGGTGTAATTGCATAGTCCTAAAAGCTAAATCTCTTCTAGTTTTGGCAGCTGTAATTTCAGGGTGTTTAATCCAATGTATGTATGTAAGTTATTCCGCCTTTTCCTCTTTAAAGAAACGTTCTCATGGTATAACTTAAGGATTAAAGATGTAAAATAAGAAACTTGTTATAAATATATAGGTGAAAAATCCAAAGAATGTAATTGGGAAATGCATTGCTGAAGATATATTGACCTAAGATATCTGTATAAAATACTATATACTTCCCTACACGTAGGAATATAATATGTTATACAAATCATTGAGTGATTGGAGTTCAAAGAAGGAAGAAAATATCCGGAATTCTAAATGAGAAATAAGATAATAGTCAATAAGAGACGTACGTTGTCTACATTTTTTGAAAATAAAATTTGTATGAGTTTGTTTTATTGTCTACTAGATCAGCGTACTTTCACATAGATGTTAATGAAATCAAGAGTTGTGCATCAATATTGAAATTATGTGGCTTATTTTACTCGTTTTCGAGTTGATTTGGAGGATATGATTTGTAGTCTTCCAAAGTTGGCCATTTCGAGTATATAATTTTTTTAAAAGTTGCGATTAATTATGATATGATAGAAAAGACATTTTATATGTAAATAATCCTTGTAAATGTTACATACAGAAGTTATCTCTTTTATATTAAGAGATATTCCGGTTTAAAATAAATGTTTACCTCATTGTTTTTTTTTATACCCAACATCAAAAAGATGTTACTGATTGACTAAACTAATAACTGATACATCATCCCACAGTCCAAACGGCTGGAGCTAGAGAGACAAAATTTGGAATATAGTTAGAGCTCCCTCCATATAGATCCCATAAAAATGTTTAGGGAAAAAATCGGTAATACTATAACTCGCAAACTAATAAAGATACAAAAAAATGAATAGTTATCGTAATGCATTTAAAAAATAATTGGACAGGTGTCTGGTACTTTTTTTGAAAATCAGCCGTTTTATGTAGAAAACGGGTAAAAACTGTATTTTGGTTTTTGGCACCATGTGTATCTTTGAAACCAATCAACATACAAATAAGTCTTTTATCGTATTCAGAACTTAACAAAAAACTTAGGAATATAAATTTGGTACTTTTTAGAAATTCAAACATTTGAGGGATAAAAATCGTACCAAATTTTGATACTTTTTTCGCAAAACATTTTTTATATATATTTAAATATTTATATCAGGATTTTTTTATGGGATTCCACTACAATTTAGAAATTTATTGGAATACAATTTTTGATATTTCGAAGGATGAAAAAGTGCCAAAAAGGGGACAAAGGCGGGAAATTACATTTAATAAAATCTTAATACTAAATTTTCAATTACATTAAACATTAAATTAAGAAAATGTATTCCTACGTAGATAAGAATTCACAAGAGTGGAAGTTGTCGTACTTAAATATTTTTAATTTTTCAATTTAAAACTTGGTAACCGATTTAAAAATGTATTTTTTATTCAAAAGAGGATGTAGTTTAAAATATATTTAATATTTATAGAAAATGCCACTAATTGTTCTTTGTCAGCCTTTTAGCTAATTACGGTGTTTAATTCAATATTAGACGATGGCAAAAAGTTATTCAGAATCATTATACAGGGTTGTATTTTAGCCGATATATTTGAATAATGATAAACATTAAAATCTGAAGGTATTGAGTAATTGTTTTACAGTATTTTATCTTTTTAATCCAAAAAAAAAAAAAAAAGAAAAAAATTAAATCCTCGGTTATAATTTTTATAATCTTTCAGTTTGAATTAATTATTATTAAAGTTTAAAATCAAGTATTCGGGTTTAAACCCTAATTTTATTTAGCTGGAAGATAATATTTTGAATAGGCACTGAACAAACATCAAAAAAACTGAACAATCCAGGGGAATCCAGCCCAATTGGCAACCCTATCCTGTGTGTAAGAATTCAAGAGGATAGACTGTGTGCTACTTTTTTCTTCTCTATTGGTACTTTTTGCATTTTCTGTTATATTTAACCTTGAAATATGAAATTAAATACACATAGTCCGATGTTTTCCTTCTTCTGATGGTAATTTTTTTAATTTTCTATAATATTTAAAGTAGAAACCTGTAGTTCTAAGTGAATTTGAATCCATAAGAGGGGATTTTTTGATACTTTTTCGTTCATCTAATCGTACATTTTCAATTTTCTATAATATTTAACATAGAAACATAAAATTAAGGCATTAATGCGAGCCTTTTTATTCAGATGGTACTTTCTATAATATTTTCTATAATATTTAACCTAGAAACACTAACTCAAAGATAGTTGGTCCTTAATGAAAGAAAGTTCCTAATAGAGGACTTTGTGGTACTTTTTTTTTTTGTTTTTGTTCTTCTAATGGTACTTTTTAATTTTCTATAGTTTTTAATTTAGAAACATGATCCTAAGTTAATGAAAATCCATTAGGGGACTTTGTGGTACTTTTTCGTTCATATAATAATTTATTATACCTTAAATAGTCTCGGAAACAGCGATTCAATGTCAAAGCGAACAGTAATCGTATCTCTGATTTCAATGACATTTATTACAAGTATTGAGCATTAGAGTTTTAGATTAGAGTTTTAGATGTCTCTTTCCTGTTTATAAATATGACGACTTAAAAATTCGAAAAAACTTAAAAAATTGACAAAGGTGTACTTACTATATAAAATTACATTTATTCTTTTAATTTAGTTCAAGATTTTAAAGGTCAAAATAAAACCAACAAATATTAAACATTATATTTAGAAAGACTATAATTTATTAAAATTTAAAAAATTATAAAATACCACAGCCCCACATCTGTGCCCGTTATACACATCAACGGACAAATCT
>MINK01187626.1:13210-46388 GCA_001735545.1 Phormia regina
TTAAAATTCTTTAAAAAATTATAAAATATATATATGTACTCATGCAATAATAGATGTTGGACCCTCCTTTAATTTAAAAGACGTGTAACAAATTTGCAATGCCGAGTCAATTAGCTCGTTATTAGATATTTGTTATGAATCTTTATAACAAATTTTAACTCTTTATCTTCATACAATATAATACAATAATTTTTTAATTTCTTAAAAAACCATACAAAACTTTACATATAAATTTAAAAAATAAAAATTTTAACTTTAATTATTATTATTTTTGTGTACAGTTCATTTTTCATTCAAAACAAAAACAATTTTTTAACAATTTTTGTTTATGTAGCTTTTTGTTTAGATATTTATTAAATATTACAAAGAACTTTCTCTGTTTTTGGGTAAAACGAGTTTATTTCCTTGCTTTCATATCATTTTTTTTTTTTTCAACTTAATTAACACATCTTTTGGAAGCTGTCATCTTTTCTGATGTTTCTGATGGTCAATATATAAATATTTTACACCCTTTTTATGGATATTTTATTACTTTGGAATATTTATGTGCTATAAAATTTCGTGTTGCTTTTTTCATTTATTGCTAATGAATTAATTAAGTTTTGTTTATGATTTGTTTGTTTAAAAAATAATTTTAAAAGAAATGTTAATTCTATTGTTGATTTTATAATGTTATGCACATAATTTACTCTTGAGTACTTTTACTTTTCTTTAAAATATTTTAATTGATTTTATTTGGATGATAGTTCTGTGAAAGAAAATATGTATATTAGGGTAGTATAAAATTCTTGTTTTGTGAACTACATTCAAATGCACCTAAAATAATTCATATTAAAAAAGATTTTTTTAAGTTTTGTTCTGGAATGATCAACTTAAATGACCGTGTAACATCCAGTTCCAGTCATCGTTCGAAGTTGAAATTTTTAAAATATACACAGAAAAAAAATAAAAATCAACTTCAATTATGAAATTGATAATATTAATTAATTATTAATTGATTTTGCTCCAAACATCAAAATAATATTACTAATAACTACAATAATTGATTTTATTATTTCTACTCTTTCTTAAATGGATTTATTTTAATATACAAATTTATATTTTTTCTTTATATTTTTTAATAATTGTTAATTTATTTAAAATATAATTTGAAACCAATTAGAAAGTTAATTATATTAATAAATAATTTAATTAAATTCCAATACAAAGTTAGTTAGTAATTTTATTCGAAAATAGATTGAAATATTTTTTCTGTGTATACTTATATTACTAATGACATACCCTTTGATCATTTAAGATACGTTTAGAGTTCGAAACCCTGGCTTTTTTTCATACATTGTTGGCCCACCCTAGTATATAGACTGTAAGAGATAAAGTTAATGTTAAAACTGCCTATAAATTAATGTTACGCAGTGTTTTCAAAAAGGTTTTTTTGTGGAAACACTTCTGTAACTTGTAAACCATTGGAGATTTCTTTAATAATGAATAGTTATTGAATTTACTTGGAGGAACATAAGGCAGAGTGTAGAAGTCCATAATCGTTTAAGTTCCCATAAAGTATATATATTCTGGATACTGGTTCGATTTTGAGTCGATCTAGGTATGTCCGTCCGTCTGTTAAAAGCAGGATAGGGCTCGAACAGTAAACCGTAGGAAGACCAAATTTATCTCAATTATTAGTCTTCTGTCTGCGATTGAATGTTTAGTAAACGAAATACTAGAAGCACCCTGTGAACCTAAATCAGTTTTCTGCTGATATTCCTAAAACATAAGCATGAACGAAAATGAAATTTTGTACGGAAAATTCGAGAGTCAATATAAATTCGGAAACCAAAAATGTTCGCGATTCTAGTATTTTGCCTATATGGGAGGTGGGCGTGGTCAGCCCACATTACCGCCCACCTCCCATATAGAAACACAGGGTGTCCGTTATATATTTATTTCATAGTTTTCTGTTGATATCTCTTAAACAAAGGTATGTACAACAATGAAATTTTGTTTGAGAGCTTATACCGGCGAGTTTCGTTACCCAAATTATGCGACAACTAATATTTATTTTATAATGTACTATCAGTAAATCTTTATATGAAGGCTACCCTGCAAACATTTAAGATCTCTAACTTTTATAGTTCTTAAGATATCCCATGAACAATATTTGCTTTGTTTGGAGTGAAAGAAGGAGTTTTACTATTTTCCTCCATTATCAGCCTGTTTATGAAATCCTCATCGGAATTAGATTTGAAACGCAATTCAAATCTAATTTCAACTTAAAGTGGGTTTATGAAAACGTAATAAAAGAAATTTGCTACACGATTGATATTTCCGCTTATATAAATAATGAACGGCTTTAATTATCCTTTTGAAATTCTCCTCATAAACTGGAGACGAAAATATTCAAATTTTCAAATCCATTTGTTGTGTTTTATAAACATAAATCGAATACACTTTCTCCTCAGGAGCTAAGGGTGCTCCAAGCAGGGTACCTCCGACATTAAAAAATATTGAATCCGTTGCCAAATTTTTGTTTCTCGTCTGATTTAAAATATTTATATATAATATTGAGGGCCTATATTATTGAGGGTTTTTCTGAAGTTAATAATTTATTTCTATACATTTTTAATTCTGCGCCACTGTGCAATGTTTACCAAAGGTATAGTAAGCAACATCATTTTTGAACATAACTTTAAGGAATTTTATTTAACAATGCACAGTGGGGCCAAAAGTAATAAGTCTGGAACTTTGAAACCACTGACCGATTTTAAATATTTTTAAATAACATTTTTTAAAAAATTTAAATTTTCGTTATAGATTTGCAGTCCCGCTTGCACTGAGCTTGAAGTTGTTGTCATGGATTGGTTGGCGAAATTTCTTAACTTACCCAAACAATTTCTTCACACCACTGAAGGTCCCGGTGGTGGTATTATTCAGGGATCAGCCTCTGAATCGGTACTAGTGGCTGTAATAGCGGCCAGAGAACAGACAGTAAGACGTATGAAAGAAAAACATCCTGAAATGGCAGAAAGTGAGATAAGAGGCAAATTGGTAGCCTACTCCAGTGATCAGAGTAATAGTTGCATTGAAAAAGCCGGCGTGTTATCAGCAGTGCCTATACGTCTGTTGCCAGCTGGAGAGGATTTGATTTTTAAAGGAGAAATGTTGCAAAAAGCATTAGATGAAGATTTGGCCAAGGGCTTGATACCCATCATTTGTATTGCCACTTTAGGTACCACCGGTACCTGTGCATACGATGACATTGAATCGTTGGGTAAAATTTGTTATCAACATGATATATGGCTTCACGTTGATGCCGCCTACGCTGGTGTGGCCTTTGCCCTTGATGAATATTCAGAGTTAAGAAATGGCTTGGAAATGGTCGATTCCTTAAATTTTAATTTACATAAATTTCTAATGGTGAATTTTGATTGCAGTGCCATGTGGTTGAAAGATGCTAATAAAGTGGTCGATAGTTTTAATGTAGATCGGATTTATTTGAAGCACAAATATGAGGGTCAAACCCAAATACCCGACTTTAGACATTGGCAAATACCTTTGGGTAGACGTTTCAGAGCACTTAAAGTATGGATTACATTCCGTACAGTTGGTGCTGAAGGCTTAAGGGCTCATATACGCAAGCATATAGCTTTGGCTGAAAGATTTGAAAATTATGTTTTGTCTGATCCACGTTTTGAGATAGTAACCAAGAGAACCCTTGGCTTAGTATGCTTCAGACCCAAGGGTGATAATAAACGTACCACAGATTTATTGCATTATCTTACCGAACGTAAAAAAATCTACATGATACAGGCCAAACATCGTGGCAAACATTTCTTAAGATTTGTTGTATGCGGCATGGATCCAAAAGATGAAGATATCGATTTTGCTTGGAAGGAAATACAATCACAAATGGATATAGTTTTAGAACAAGAACTTTTGACATCTGTTAAGACAGATATCGATACAATTTCTAAACAAATATCCTCTGATTTACATATATCTTCAACAATGGATACTGAAAAATCCAAGTAAATTCTATTAATTATAAGTTTTTTTTATATAATTTATTTTAATAAAAAATATATGAAAAAAATCTTCTTCATTTGTTTTTAATTTATAAATATTGAAAATTATAATAAACATAATATTTCAATAACCACAAAATTAAAAAAAATTGTCCCTTGGAAAATTTTATAGGAATCCGACATGAATTGAAGTAAAATAAATGATTTAAACATGAACCAAAAAATACAACGATTTTTTTAAAATAATTCTATAACTTGTAAGCCATTGGAAATATCTAAATAGTACATGTTTTTGAATTGATTTGGAAGGTCAGGGAAATAGTGGGTGGCTCTCCAAAGTTCATTATCTCAGTAGATTTATTCTACAATTTTAAAATATATTACTACAAGAATCATATAAATGTATGAATTCAATAAAAAGTTGTATTAATCTGAAGTTTGCACTTTAAAAAAAGTTTCATATTTTTGTGCATTTTTCCAAAAAGGTGGTGTATGTAAGATTTAAGGCACAACCAGTCAGCCTTTCAACGCGACGTAGAGTGAAGAAAAGTAGCGTGAAACATTTTGGGAACCAGTCAAAAAATATGTTTTTGAACATTCATTGCCTAAAGAACCCTGTTCTTCGGTTATTTTGCAAAGAAAATAAATTACAGGGTTGTCAAAAAGTCTCATAGCTATGTAAAAATCTAATTTCAATAGATTTCTGCAATACGCTACCTAGAATTTTTTGTCAATGGCTACATGCGACGTTTGCATAAGACGGGTTGAAACTGCTGATTACGATACGATGAATTTTTGTTCACTGGTTTTTTACAATAAACTCTTAAATTAAATACAATTAAGTAAAAAAAGTAAATGTGGAAATATTTTATTTTCAATTCTACAAAAGTAATATTTCAAATTGTTAAGAAATTAGCAAACTATGATTTTTTAGGGTAAAATTTTTCTATGCTTACAGAAAAATGTTTAAAATACCCACTGGCAACACTGTAATAAGTAATAACATTCGGAAATGTCTACCTTTATAGTACGCTACATGTGCCAACTTGCGCAGCATTATTACCAGCTTAAAAAGCAACAAAATTTAAATTGTTACAAAAAACTGACAAAGGAAAATTCGAAAACATTGTCATAATTTTATCTTATTTCCACTTTTTGTATAAAGATTACGCGAACGCATGAGAAAACATGATCAGCTAATTGACCCACGTCACCTCGTGCGCTTACAATTGGCCTTTCACTAATACGTCGAATTACAAAGTTGTCAGAGCTCGAGCGCCGACAAATAGACTCAAAGCTACGTCGAGTCTATATTGGAGAAATTTGTATCTAGACAAACGAAAAATTTTTGCTTGTGTTGGCGATAATTTTATTACTTGAGTTTTTTATATAATGATATGTAACAGAGAGTGTCAAATTCCCTCGCTGAAAAAATTATCTTACGTATAGACTAAAATATTAGTATTATAACAATTGTTATGAGTCTGTTGTCATAAGATTTATCAACACAACTATCTTATAAGATTTATTGTCAAATTATACAAATTTTGTTTATTTTATAGGTTATTCTGAATTAAAAAAAATAATTTCATTAAAATTGAGCTAAAAAATTGCGAATTTCTTAAATTAAAAGTACATGTTTACTCTGTGACTAAGTGAAAATAATTAGAATAGTTTACCCCTTGTTAAAGATTTAACATAATAAAAAAAATTTAGACTGTTACATATTATGATACAAAAATAGTGTGTGTAGCCGCTATGTAAAGAAATAATATAGTTACTTTGAGTATACATTAAATAAATTTTTATCAAGACAAACGTTAAATTTTTGTTAAAATTGCAGATAATATTTTATCTCTGTCAATTTTTTTTATAAATTTATAAAGTTATACTATAAATAAACAAACAGTAATATTTATGTCTTATTAGTATACACTGACTCAACGTCGGCCTCTCTAGTATATTAAATGATATGTTTACAATTTATTTTTTTAAATATTAATTATAGTTCATATTTTATACCTTGTTATCATGTATTTGTGGGTTTTGTAATGAAAAGATAGAAAAACAATAAATTAATAACGTGTAAATAAAACGTAAAGCTAAATCGTAAAAGAGGGAACAGAGAATTATTTGGTAAGCCAGCAATATTTTTTAATATTTAAGTTTGGAAACATATTATTGTCACAACTGTAGACGTTAGTGTCAAATTCAGCAATTTTAACAGTGCGTTGGTTGCAACAAATTGCCTTAGTGTAAGCTTTCCTATAAATGTGGTAAAGTATATGTCAATTATAGCGGAAAGCATATATCATAATAAACCATGTAAATTGTACCAACAACAAACAAGATCTCGTCTTTTATAAAGGATTTTCTAAACAAAGTTGTCAGTGCTCGAACGCTGACAATTTTCTTTTAACACTGCAATAATACTGACAAATTCGGTCTACAGCTGTGTTATAACAAAAATTGTCAAAACACTGCTGTCACATTTGTGTAAAAGAAATTGGACAATACAAAAAATAAAAATATACACTTGATTTTATATACAATTCTGGAGAATAATAAAAAATAAATTCCTAGTTATTAAATAGTACAAAATTGTTGTTTCTAAGTGAATAATTATGTAAGCCATAAACAGCCTGCCATGCAATGGTCTGAGTTTAATAGAAATACCTAAATCAAGTGGCATTAATACAAAAAAAAGCTTGCCAATTTGTTGGTATATGGAAGGAAACGGATGTGAAGGGGAATTTTAATTTCTCCTAAAAAAGGTTTAAAAAAAAAAAAAAAAAAAAAAAAAAAAAAAAAAACAATTCAGGTAAAGTCAAAACATCATTCAGAATATTTGTTGGTAGCTTATTTTTGCTATCAATTTACTATTTTTAACAATATTATAATTTATTCTACCTTCCTATTTTGCAAATTTGTTGGAAATACAAACCAAATTTAATTTAAACGTATATTTTTAGCTTTTAAGGAAGTTTTTATTTTTAGCAGCAAAAAAGTTAATAATTTCTAATAAATTTGAATTTTATTGAATAATTTGAATAATACGAAACCAACATAAACATATTAAAACCCTCTTTGATCCGCCATATTACTTCAGCATGCCCGAATCCAGAAAATGGAAAACTTTGATCCGCCATATTGCTTCGAGTCAAAAATAAAAAATGTCGGTTATCATTTTGAAGTTTTGTTAACAAAATCGTAATTAGCGTCTCCAAAATATTTTGCCATAAAATTTTAAAATCTCATTTTAGTACCTACTATGCGCAACGCATTCAAAACGCATATAACGCATTAATTCATATTTCTCCATTATTTCTTTCAGCTTCAAGAATGCACAGCGCAAAATATTCAACGCAACCGTACTTAAAACTGAAGTACCACCAATTACTGCTATCACATCAAAATCTATAAATGATGTACAAACTGTAATAATTGGAGCAGGTTTGGCAGGTCTGTCCGCGGCAAATCATCTTATTAAACATGGATTTAAACGTACAATTATACTTGAGGCTACAAATCGTTATGGCGGACGTATTAATTCCAAACAATTTGGTGATGCCTTTTGTGAATTGGGCGCTAAATATATAACCATAGATGGATCACAAAATTCTATTTATGAATTGTTGCGACATGCACCTGGTTTACCGAAACAATTTGAACAAAAAGCAGAAACGCTTTATGTTGACACAAAAGGTGAGAAAATCTCCAAACATATACCAGATATCGTGGATGTATACTTTAAGAAGCTGTGTGCCGGAATAGAGCTTAAAAATCGCTACAAAAAGGGTGATTTACATGAACTCGATAATGTTTATACATATTTCCAAGCTGAAAGTTCCAAGATCATTAAGAGTATGTTTAAAGAAAATGATCGTAAGCTAGTGAGTGATATTTTTAATGCCTTCATGAAGGAATATGTTGGAAAATTGGGTTGTAATCTAGAGAATTTAAATGTAGAACAATTGATTAAATTTAAAAATCAATTTTCCTACCCTCTCTATATACCTAGCGGCTTGGACAGTATACTACAAGAAGTAGTAACAAATATTAGTGAAGAAAATCTGCACATTGAAAAGCCAGTAGGTGAAATTAAGTGGTATGGACCTCATAAGGACTTACAAAAGTCTGTTAACTGCTTAGATGGTACCGTAATACCGGCCGATCATATTATATGCACTTTACCGTTGGGCGTACTTAAAACCTTTTCAGGCTATATGTTTAAGCCTACATTGCCGCCGGAGAAAATCAAATCTATAGATAACATTGGCTTTGGTAGCCCGGTAAAAATATATTTTGAATATCAAAAACATATAAAATCATGGTTTTCGTCAAATTTACGACCCTTATGGTCAGCTGAAGAGCGTAGCGCAGATCTTAAATGGACTAAGCAAGTCGTGGAAATATCAAAGTTACCTACAAGTAATAGAGTTTTAGAAATTACCATAGGTGGCGCATTCTATGATCAAATTGAAAAGTTACCTGACACCGAAGTTGTCAATGAAATCACAAATCTGCTTAGAAAATGTTTAAAGAATTCTAAAATTCCTTATCCCTATGAAATTTTACGCTCAAATTGGAGTAGCAGCGCTTGTTATCTGGGTGGTCGTCCGTATTTTTCAACCAACAGCAGTGTCAAGGATATACAAACATTATCCATTCCTTTAGGTATGACACCTAGTTTATTATTTGCAGGTGATGCTACTATAGTAAATGGATTCGGTACCATAGATGGAGCTAGAATGAGTGGCATAAGGGAGGCTCAACGTATAATTGATTATTATACTAAAAATAATTGTAATAATAAAATTTAATAGTTTTGCTTTAAATTATTAATAGCATAAGTTTTACTTTTAACGATTATTTTAAAATATTTGAGTAGCAGCGCTTGTTATATGGGTGGTCATTCGTATTTTTCAACCAACAGCAGGGTCAAGGATACGTTATCCATACCTTTGGGTATGATACCGTGTTTATTATTTGCAGGTGATATTACTATAGTAAATGGATTCGGTACCATAGATGGAGTTAGAATGTGTTGCAAAAGAGAGGCCCAACGTATAATTGATTACTATACCAAAAATAATTGTAATAATAAAATTTTATAGTTTCGCTTTGAATTATTAATAGCAAATAAATTAAACTAAATTTTAGATTTATTAAATCTAAATATTGTATATTGTTATAGTGTTTATATTCTCTTTTACCATTGTCATTATTAAATAAATTCTTAACAAAATTTCAATTTAATTTATATTAACTTTTTATTTTTAATTACATACATATTTAAATATAATTCGAGAGTATTTATTATTGTATTTAATATAATATACATATAAAGTATTTATATGTTTTAAAGGGGTGTCCAATTTAAACTAATCAACAACAATGTAAAGTAGTAAATATTATAGTTAACAGCTTAAAATCTAAAAAAATACGTATAATATTTAACTTATTTGAAGCACATACATATAATTCCCTAAATATGTTGCAATGGTCCCAGTTTTTTGTTTCATTTTATACTAAATTTAACAGTAACACACTTAATAAAACAAAATCTTTACAAAATCGGAAATACTGTTATGAAATTTCGTTTTAAATTGCCAATTTATTGTTTAAGTACTTCATCAGCAGCAGCACTTACTTCTTTCCATGAATATTCCATATCTTCATGTTTCGTGAAACGAGAACAAACCGCCATACGCAAAAAGTAAACATCGCGTATTTTTGCCGGGACCATATGTATGTTACCACGACCATTAATACGTTTTAATAAATTTTCATTCAATTCATTTGTGCCCTTTAAACGGAAACAGACCAGACCCATGTTAACCTCTCCAACAATCTCAAAACGGTCGTCAGCTTTGCAAAGTTGTTCAAATTGTTTGGCGAAATTGCAGTGACGACGTATGTGAGCCTGAATGTTTTCCACACCATATAAACGCAAAACAAACCACAATTTCAAAGCTCTAAAGCGGCGACCCAAAGGTATTTGCCAATGTCTGTAGTCAGGAGCAGATCCTTGCATATCATGTTTCAAATATAAGGGATCAACATTGAAGGCATTCACTACCCAACTGGGATCTTTAAGCCACATAGCACTGCAATCAAAATTAACCAACATCCATTTATGGGGATTGAAATTAAAGGAATCGGCTCTTTCGATGCCCTTCATTAGATGTCTATATTCAGGGCAAATAAAAGCGGAACCCGCATAGGCTGCATCGACATGAATCCAAACATTATACTTATTACCCACGACACCGCACTCGTCTAAACGATCGAAAGCGCAGGAATTGGTGGTGCCCAAAGTAACAACAGCCTTAAAACAAATTAGGCGATTTTTATAAGTTAAATTTTATACTCTGTAATATTAACGAAAACTTACATAAAATGGTATCAAACCATCGGCCAAATCCTGCTTAATCGCTGCTTCTAAAGCATCACCTCTTAAACGATTATTTTCATCAGCTGGTACAGATCTCAATTTAATACCACCCAATAGACCAGCACGTTCTACTGACGAATGAGCCTGAGCAGAACTATAACCCACTAATTTTGATATAATTGTATTATCATCCCAATCAGGATGATCTTTTTTAACTTCTTGTATTTTCTTGGCTTTAGCACCTAATAAAGCTACCAAAGTTGCTTCACTAGCCGTTCCCTGTATAACACCGCCACCTTTACCGCCAGAACAGGCCAAAAATTCTTTAGGCAAGTCCAACATTTTACCCAACCAATCTAGCATAACTACTTCCAATTCTGTACAGGCAGGACTGGCAATCTATAATTATATTTTAGAAAAATGATTACTTTTTATGTATTTGTTAATTTATGTTACCACTTTACTTACCCAAGTAAAACCTATGCAGGCAATAGCACCACTTAACATATCAGCCACTATAGCTGGATACGAATTAGCTGTGGGAAAATACGCATGAAATTTAGGACTATGCCAATGAGTTACACCTGGCATAATAACACGTTCTATATCTTTCATAACATCTTCCCATGAATCAGGTTTTACGGGTGCTGTGTCGGGTATAAGAGGTCTCAAGTACCCGGGCTTAACATCGGGTAAAACACGACTATAAAGAAAAAGTAAAAAATTTGTTTACATTATTTTTCCGATTGTAAATAATTTGTATAATTAAAAGCTGTAAACCAGTGAAAATTTAGATAGAGTTTATATTCCCTCTTAAAACATGTGTTAGAATTATTACGATTCCGATCATTCGAAAAATTTTCGAGAAATTTGATTTTATATTATAACTTCATGATTATGATCTTGATATCTTAATGTTATAAAATTTTATTCATACTAATTATTAGATTTATTATTTTAACCTTTACTATTATAAAATTGTTACTCTTAAGAAAATTTCTTATAAAACTTATTTAGAAATTGCCCATAACAAAGTTTTTGAAAATGTCTCAGAGAATAAAATAGAAAAAAAGTCCAGTTTTTTTCATATATATCCTAGTATTTCCAAACGATTTTATTTGAAGTCGATATCTTTACTGAAATGAACGATATTGAATTTTAAAATTGCAAAAAGACGACTTTTTGCGCTTTGTGCTACACTATTTTTTATCTAAAATAAAATTATCTTAAGCAACATAAAAAATTTAGCACTTATCTCAGAGATAACTTTTAGGTAAAAAAACAAGGCCAATACCTCAAGTGGTCAAGGTACACACCCTTCCGAATTTGTCCCATTTTATGAAAGTTTCTACTTTAGACTAATATCATTACAAACAAAAATTTTATTACAGATATATTATAGTAGGGGTTCTCACAAAATCATGCTTCGCGTCCCCTGCAAGGATATCTCGACCCACTACAACTTTAAAAATTAGATAAAATGTAATGTAAAGATCCACTTAATTAAAAGTTAATGTTAAAATTTAAGTTTGATATAGGTGTAGCAGGCAGAGGAGTGTATAACGATATGTTTGGAAGCGGCACCCAATAGCCGCTCTCAGTCGGAGATAAAGTGGATTTTGCAAGTTCTTAGTCCAGATATATTATATTTCTGACCGATTTTATTAGTCTTTTCATTAAAGAATTAAATAATAAAATTATCTATCGAATAAATGAAATTTAAGTGTGACCTCTTTAGAATTTTTTTACCAAAAAATGTCTACACTTTTTTTAAATTAAAAATTTCTTTGTAAGCATCTAAAAATGAAATGTGTCTTCACAGATTTCTATTTACAGTAGAAAATAATTCCAATAACCTATAGCTATTAATAAAAAATCAAATTATTTATTTTATAATTCTTGTCATTAATATGAATATTTGAATCTTGAATTCTTCTAAATAAGTATGTATGCACACTATGTTGAAAATTTTGTTTCCTAAATTTTCTTATATTCTTCAATAGGACCGATTGCTCTCTCAGAGATAATTTGCTTTAAAATGGTACAGTCATAAACTCGGACCAATCTTACAGAAAATGTATTCCAATAAATTGAATAGTTTGAATTTCAGATTATATAATGCGATGTGCAGAAAAAGATTCCTTGGATTTTTAACTAATATCTTCATTTGTTTATGGAATATATTAATCCAGGTTTGAAGGCAAGAGCACCAATATAGATTTTAATAAAAAATTAATTTATTTATTTTATAATTATTGTCTTTAATACTAGAAAATTTTCAATCGATGATAATTATTGATTTCAAAAACATAAAATACTTAATTAAGGTATTTTCAGATGATAATATCAATATTAAGATTTGTCAAAAATTTGAATACTATAATATTTATCGTCTGAATAAAAAATTTTGGATTATGGAAAATTACTTATGATATTTATGAAAATACCAAATAAATTTTTTTAATTCTTCAAAAGCTGTTGATTTTCATGTTATATTTTTCATTAAAAAAAAATAAAAACAATAAAATATTTGCAAAAAAATATATATTTAAATTAATATTCGTTTTAAATTTATCAAGAATTCAATAAAGGTAAATAAAAATTAAGAAGTAGATAATATTTCAGTAAGTAGCACTATAATAAAGAAGTTTTTCGATTTTTAAATTAATTCAAGCATTAATTGGCGTTTTATTTAAACTTTCTATATAATATTTTTATAAGAAAATTTTTAAACATATATTCGCGACCCACCAGAACCATTGAGAACAGTTGATTTATAGTTTCTCAATAAAAACAATTTTTTACAAACTTTTTGCTTTAATTTAAAAAAATCAAAAAAGTATAAACTCAATTTTGCTCATCTATATAGCATTGGTTAGCTGACATAATTCTTCGTTATATAGAAAAAATTTAAGTCAATATGTTTTATAGAACTGATACTACGCCAATTTAAAGTTTAATAAGTCTCGATGCCGATTATAATTTTACAGATTTATTTCCACTGTGCAAATGTAAAGGGCATCTTATATCTTTATATATTATAGATCCTTATTGGTCGATGTAAAGATATATATTGTATATAATTTGTATAAATTGTAGGGAAAATCCCATGTAATAAATGAGCAAAATCCGTTGATAAATAACTGAGATATCAGCAAAAATCGAAGATACTTACAAAAATCGTATTTGTTGTCGGCTTTTCTAGACTTCTATACAAGCTAGCGTCTTCGTTTTTACACGAAAAATTCAAATTATTTTTCTGGAAAAAATTCTAATGGACCGACTTTGTTATCTTTATCTTTTTTTTGAATATTTATAATTGTTGTTGGTTATATTTAACTTTGCCAACCAAACACATGTATGTAGCGTCTCCACAAGAAATTTTCATATCATAATATGTAACAGAGAGAGACTGAGACTGTTGTGATAAAATTTCTCTACACAACTATCTTATAAGATTTCCTGTCAAAAAAATACACGTATACAAAAGTTTGTTTGTGTGTGTGCATGTGTTTTGAAAAATACTTAAAAACGATACTTTTTTACTTTTTGCAACATCGACCTCAACGATGGTGAAGGGTATCAATCTTTTTTTATACCCACCATCAAAATGATGGAGGGTATATTGATTTTGTCATTCCGTGTGTAACATGTCGAAATAATCGTTTAAGACCCCATAGCCATGTCCGTCCGTCTGTTGAAAGCAGGATAGAGCTTGAACGGAAAATCGTAGGGAGACGAAATTATTTGTCTTATATAAAATTTGTTTGGGATTGAATTTGAGCAAAATCCGTAAGTAAACAACAAAGTTATGGGCACCCTGTGCTGCTAAATCAGTTTTTTGCTGATATCTCTGAAAAAACCATGTATGACAACGAAATTTTGTACGCAAAGCTTGAGGGTAAATATAAACTCGGAAACCGAAAAAGGGCGTGGTCCTCCCGTTTCACCGCTTACCTCCAATATAGAGAGAAAAGTCAATTTTTTTCTTACAAATAGCTCAAAAGCAAATATAACCTCAAAAACCAAAAATGGGCATGGTCCTCCCACTTTACCCGCCCACCTGCCATGTGGGCAATGTACTAGAAACACGGTGTCCATTGTAGCTTCATTTCAATGTTCTTTTTTTTTAATTTGGAAACTAAAGATGGGAGTGATCCGCCGACTTTACCACCCACCTCCCATATAAGGTGAAATTTTAACCAAAATTTATTCAAATAATTCAAGGACCAATACAATCTCTTCAACAAAACATGGGCGTGGTCCGCCCACTTTACCGCCCGTCTACCATATAGGCAAAATACTAGAAACAGAGGGTGTCCATTGCAGCTTCATTTAATTGTTTTTGCTGATATCTTTTAAACAAAAGCATATACGATAACAAAATTTTGCACGGATAATTCGAATGTCGTTATAATATCGGAAACCAAAAATGGGCATGGCCTGCCCACTTTACCGTCACCTCCCATATAAGGAAAATACTAGAAACACAACGTGTTATTTGAAGCTTCATTTCATAGTTTTCTGTCGATCTCTTAAACAAAAGCATGTATGATAACGAAATTTTGTGATAGAAAGTTCGAGGATCAATTTAAACTTCGAAGCCAAAAACACACGTGGTCCGCCCACTTTACCACCCACCTCCCATGGGTGTGTTCCTCCCAATTTACTGCAAACCTCCAGTATGGACTGAATATTAGACACAGGGTGTCTGTTGTATTTTTATTTTATAGTTTTCTGTTGATATCTATCAAATAAAAGTTTGTACGGTAACGAATTATTGTACGTATAGTTTGAATGTAGACATAAACTTGGAAACCAAAAATAGGCTTGGTCCTCCCACTTTACGGCCCACCTTCCATATAATGTAAAAATTGAAAAACTTGTTGGTGAGTATAATAGATTCGGCCGAGCCGAATATAACATTCGCACTTGTTCAATTTAATTTTCTTTACAGTTATTTTTAACCTCTTACGAAATATTTTATTGTCTGCTAAAATAATACTAACTAACCAGTGAAGCATTAAATCTCTATTCTTCCCCTCCCCCACATGAACTTCTTAAACACTTATTTTATATACTGAGAAAAAATCCCTTAAGTATATTGAAAAAATAAAACTCCCCATTACTAAAACGTCAAGGTAATAAATCTCATGATTATGTTAAAAATAACTATACAGCTTAACAAATATATGTATATACATACATATGCATTTACATTTGTATATACACAAGTAGAATTATTTATTATAATTTATAAATCTACCAGATACATTTTTTAACTTTATTGTACTATTATTTTCTTACATTTGCCACAAAATAAAATAAAAACACATTAAAAGCTACAACATGATTGAAACAAATCAAAGAAACTCATAGAGTTTCTTTTAAAAACCTTGACATACAGAATGTATTGTTAAAATTGATATAAGAAATTTCAAAAAATTGTTAAAAACAATTGTAACTAAACAAAAATAAAAATATTAAAATCTTTGTTAAAATTCAAGTACGAGTACATGTTTGCTAATAAAAATATAATCTGAAAGTCTAAAGAAAAAAAAAAACATTCAAGCACTATGGGGGTTTTTGTTTTTAATATTATACGTAGAATTAAAACCAGTAAACCATTAATTAGTTGATTTTTTTTTTTTTTTTTGCATTTAAACCAGATCAAAATGACTAATACAATTATAAATAAATTTTAACTTTTTAAAATACAATTGTTTGTACTTGTGCGTATGTTAATTTATTTTTAAAAAGTAAATGCCCTTAAAAAAATAATAATATTTTGAAAACTGTAACCGAAATTCATGAACATTTAGTTTATAACTTTCATTTCCGTTTTATTCTTAATTGAAAAATATTACTGAATTTCATAAAGATTTCCTTTATTGCAATACAAACATAATTTGAAAGTTATTATTTTTTTTTTACTCAAGAATTTTTATTGAATAATTTATTGCACGTTTTATGAAAATATTTATTGTGAAGTAAATAACACCTGTTAATAAACGGATTTTATCTATAATATGTGTTAATATATTTATAATTATAGTTTATAAAATATATTAATCGAAAACTGTCATTACTTACCGGTCTCTTATGTTTTCCAAATAATCGGCTATATAATCAACCATGGATTTGGCAAATTCACGAAATTCTGGTGCTTCCATATCGATCTGTTAAAAGAAAATTAAAATTATATTTAAAATAAAATGAATAAATATACAAGTTTCTTTAATTTTTAATTAAAATATATTTATATAAATACACCTAGTGACGACAGAAATTATTATATATCAAATTCTACTTTAGTGTAATTTTGTGTTTCCCAAACCCTGCAAACATAACACCACGTCCAGACTAGCCTCTTTCTTGTTCGCACAAGAATAAATCATCGGCAAGGCAACACACACACAAATATCATCACTAGAGCTCGGACAACTTTGTCTTGACACTGCTTGGTAACGCTACACCCAGACTAGCCTTTCTCTTCCTCACTTTGAGTGTACATTAGACAAATTTTTATCATGACAAACATCAAAAAATTATCGTGATTAAGATTTATCTAATGTATACTGAATTTTTCATTATCTGCTCTGACAACTTTGTCTTGATAATGCTGGGTTTAAAATGCCATCTTGACTGTTGTTGGTACTTTTTACATAGTTTATTATGATATACGTTATATAATTGACAGCGATAAAAAATTATATGCAATTCAAACAAAAATTTTACGTTTGTCTTGAAATAAATGTCTCTAATGTAGACTCAAAGTTAGCAAGCAACGTCAAGGCAAAGTTGTCAAAGCTCGAGCGCTGAAAATTTTTATATATTTTTTGTATCAACCCCGAATTTAGACCACAATTTGCTAATAAGAGCTAATTAAATAGCTGAATTTTTTACAGTTTAAGTTATAGAGCTCTGACCGCCGATGAAAATCAACAATTTAGAATCATTTAAATCGTCAGTCAAAATTTCATGGACATATCAAGTGTTATTTCCGATTTATAGCAAAAGCAATTTTATAATCACAAAAATCCTGAGATTTTGCGAAAATAACTTTATTAACAATCTACATAATTGAGATGAAAATTGGGCGGGTTGGTTTAGGGGATATATTGTTCTATATAAAAAAATACTAATTATCTGATAACTTGAATATTGTTATAGTAAAAGATTTAAACTTTCAAGGGAATATCTTTCTCATCAACCATCAAATTTCAAATGAATCGGATAGGACTATGGGAAGTAGGGGTATCATTTTACAACCAAAATATTTAGTATCGTAAGTCTTAGAAACTAATATAGAAAAAGTTTTAACATTTTGTTGGTATAACTTTCTTAAAAATCTCCATAAGATGAAACTTGAAAATATTCATAATTGAATATCTAAAAAACTATTATGATGGGATCTCGCAAATTTTGTGGGAACTATTATCATGTTGTATACATAAAATTAAGAAAAAAGGAAAGTGGTATCTCCCTAATTGCTAATTAGTTCTTGAGAACTATTGCAAAAAAAACTATGAATATATTGGTTGGTTGAGATGAAAACGGGAGGGGTACGACCTGAGGAATGGTACCTCCATACAATGGATATAATATTAATAGCATATAAATGAAGTATTTCGTTGAGAGCTTTCACATTTTGTTAGAACAATTTTCTTAAGATATTGCGTTTATAAAATAAAAGCAGAATGGTTAGGGTCGTGGAAAAGTGTATCCCCTATGCGAAGTAAATATTAATTTTCATAGTCGGCATTTACACATGGAAATTTTTCTTGCAGCAAATCTAATTTTGTGTGATTGAGGGCGAAAAGGTACAAACTTGTCTGTACTTCGAAATTAGTTTTTCTTTTCATTTTCGTACTTCAAAACAGATCGTCAATTAAATCCAGAATAGCTAAAGTAAAATTTTGTGTGTGTGAATGTAAATGCAAGTTCAAAAGAAAACATAGAACAATTTCAAAAAGAAAAATTGCTGTGTGTGAACTTGGACTAAAAAATTGGTATACATAAAATTTTAATATCGCACATAAAATTTTAATATCGCACATCTAAAGCATTCAGATAATAAAGATTTTAATTTTTTGTATAGTCTAGGGGGAATGACAAAATACTTATTAAAGGATAAGTTAAATACTGTTATAGCAAAAATCTTTACATTTTATTGCAATATTGACCAAATTTAGTGAGAATTTATCTATTTTTCTCAGGTTATCTATTAAGGTCAGGTAATGTGGTATCTGCATATTTGCAATGCATGTACTAATCTAAAAGAAAAATCTTTAAATCATATAAAGTAATAATTTTCTATGGCAATTAAATATCAAGATTAAAATATTCTCTTGAAATTTTCACAGAATAATAATAAAGGCCTCGAAAATAGGGTACTTGATTTTTTTGATAAGAGTAGATGTGCATTTAAATTTTTGTGGAATACACTTTTTTATCATATTAAATTGATAAAACAAAAATGCAACGATAGGAGGTGTGTAGCCCCTAAACTTTACCCATATCTAAACTATAAATTTATTTAAAATTTTAATCTAATATGGCATCAAAAGGGTAGCAATTCCGCCGGGTTAAGCTATACTTATTATAAATCTAATAGACACTAGATTTAATTTTTTAATCTAATATGGCATCAAAAGGGTAGCAATTCCGCCGGGTTAAGCTATACTTATCATAAATCTAATAGACACTAGATTTAATTTTTTACGCACTAGGTGTATATAGTATATGTATTTAGTAAACAAAATAATGTTAGTGTAATCTTAAACTAATATTCCACTCACCGATACATTTGGATCTAGTTTTTCCAAATTTATATTATAATTTGTATTACTATCACCAGATTTGTTAACATCCTCCATGTTATGAGATATTGTTAGTACTAAATGGTTTGGTGTTAAATTTAAAATGATTGATTATTTTTTATTAGATTAGATTTATGTAGTTGTTATTAGTGCCTAGTTATTAGATTAGATTTTACAGATATTTAAATATAATTAACCTTTTAACGTTAAAAGTAAAAATTAGATTTAAATAAAAATATTTATACTTTCTAATTTGTTCAATTATTTAGTTTATATAATGTACTTCTAATTTACAAATAAAGTTATTAATAAATACTGAACTCACGATTAATCCAACATAAGGAATTTTTTTCGTGAGTTAGTAAGTAACAATAAATATAAATTTGCAAATAAGAAATCGGTATATATATATGGTGTAGATCAATATGTAAATAAGTTGTAATGATAAACGAACCCTGGACTAAAAAGTGAAAGGAAGTCTTGATATTTATAGGGTTAATCAATTAATCCAATAAATATCACTCACCTTTACTTTTTAAAGTGATTTAAATTATATTATATAATATTAATATTATTGTTAATTTTTATGATTAAAATGTGGTCAATACTGTTATATAAAATCAGGTTATATATTTTGAAATAGCAAAATAATTGGAGGATTCACAATATGTGCTACCATGTCGTATTGTCATAATGTCATACAATTTTACAAAAGAAAAGCAATAACAATATTTTTTATTAATAGAAAAATTTTATTATATGAAAATACGACATGAAAGCATACTTTGTGAATTCCCCAAATATTTATGACCCATAATATTTTGAATAAAAATATATTACATTTTCAGATCTTAAAGTATTAGTGGTTAAACCTGTAAATATAAAGAATTCTTTAAATATAGTATAACAAAACTTTAAATTTTTATATTTATTATATTATTATTATTACTAAAAGAATGAAAAGAACACATTGGACCCAAGTGAGCCAGTTATGGGTAACGGTCGTCTGTTCACCATAACTTTATAAGTTTTATTTTTTGCTGGTTGTTGCTAAAAACATAATTTTAATGTTTTAGCATGGAATTTTTTTGGCAAATAAATTATATCGTATAAATTTAAATAGAACCTATAAGCACATGAGCAAATGGCAACAGAAATATATAAATTTATAGATTAAGCAAAAACCGCAAATTTCTTTGAAATCGCAAAAAAGTAATAATTTTATAAAAATAATTTAACTTTAAATTTTTATGACACTTACAAAAACAAAATTAAACAGGTTGGTAAAATTTAAAAATGTTTTAATTAATTCGAATATATGATCTTAATAAGTAGACCGGGTTCACACACAGCAATTTTTCTTGCCGTAATTCTGAGTTTATAGGAGAGAGAGAGGAGAAGAGATTATTAAACTTTTACATTCTCTTTACCTCTCTCGTCTATAAAGTCAGATTTGCGACAAGAAAAATTGCTGTGTGTGAACCCGGTCTACTTATTAAGATCATATAGCATAAACAGAGGCTTTATTAATGCCGAATATCCAAAATGGCTGAGAAAACTTTTAACTCAGAATTGGTGTTTCAGAATGATTTTAAATATTTTAACTAAGTAATGACTAAAAAAATTGAATAGAAAAATCGAAAGTTCTATTTCAATTACAAATAATAACACAGGTTTTAATATCTCCATAACTGTTGTAATTAATTAATTTATATATCTAGGGAAGATTGGGCAACAAATTCCGTCTTTAAGGAATTTGCAATCTCAGTATACACTGATGGTTCTAAGACAGATACTGGCACTGGCTAAGGTATATTCTCTGATGACTTAGACATATTCGATTACCCAATTCGTGCACAGTCTTTCAGGCCGATTAACGTGGCAGCGAAGCGAATTCAGGAATTTAATTTCTGTGCTTCGAACATTGATATATATGTGGACAGCCTTGCAGTAATCAAGGCTCGGAATTCCCCCATTGTAATATCAAGATATGTTGAAGACTGTATACGCTCCTTAACTCAGCTAAGACACTTTCGGATGAAGCTGATATGGGTTTCGGGCCATACAGGTATACGAGGTAACGAAATGGCGGATGAATGCGCAGTTCGTTACTGTAGCCAATACTCTTGATGAATGAGCGGTAAATGCGATGGAAAATATGTGGTCCTCAATCACCACTTGTAGACTATCAAGAACTAGCTGGCCACTCAGGTCTCGGAGTAGAACTAGAGCATTACTTTCTCTTGATAGATCATCGATAAGGCTTCTAGTAGGTATAATCACAGGGCACTGTATAATCGGGCACATGTCGGAACATATGGTTTACCCAGGGAATAGCTTTTGTAGAAGTTGTTAAGACGAGAAAGAAGAGGAATGTTATGTGAATGTCCAGCACTGAAAGAGCGTATACTGAGACACCTCGGTAGACAACTTTTCCATGATCTGGATTGTCTTACTGACATGCCACTGTCAAACCTGATTAGATTTGTTAGAAGTACGGATTGGTTTCTGGATAGACCAACAGAAAGTTTGTTTTTTGTTTTATGGAAAAGGAGAGGAGTTTTTCTTCTCAAATAGGGCATCACAATGGGCCTAATAGCCTCCGAGTGCACTAGCTATAGCGGGCAACCCTTATAACATAACCTATTTATATATTTATGTATATATTTACTTATTTATTTATGAAATTATGAAATTTATTACATTTCAAAACATTCGTTCTGAAAATCATTTACATTTTAGGACCAAGAACTCGAAAATGTTTTATTGTCAAATTAATGTATTTTTTAAATAACAATATATTTGTGAAAATATTTAAGTTTAGAATAATTAAATTATAATTTAACAAATGATATTAAATAAAAGAGTTTTAATTTATATATTTAAAATATTTGCCCGATATGTCTCAAATTTATATATAAAACTAACTAAAAACTTTATGTAGTTTAATATACAATAATCCCAGCGAAAAAAGAGCATACTATTCCTTAGAAAATTTACAAATGCTAATGAATCCGAACTAGTTGTAATCATAGTTGTCATAGGAGGGAAGTGATCCAAATTACTGATCAGCATGCTATGAAAGATTGACTTTTCATTAGTTAAACTACATAACTTAACATTTTTAAGTAATGATCCAGGTATTTTAATCCACTGCTTCATTAAAAAAATATCCAAAATGATTATTTTCTTTAAATACTTGTAAGAATTAGATTTGAATCAGTTTATATTTATTATAAATAGTTATTTATATTTAATACGTTGTAATTTGCTCAAAAGAACTGATTTGTAATAAATTATTCAGGACCCTAGGTACTTGGTATTCAATAAAAGTGTTGTGAATTTTGAACAACGTCCAATATATTTTGCTGGGATACAAAATATCTCAATAGTAGTCGCAAACTTTAATTTTGATAAATATAAAATTTTGAATTAATTAAACTTAATATTTTTATTAATAAAATTTATAAAAGTTCTTGAATAAAATTATAATAATTAAACATTTAAGCATTTTTTTATAATGCAAATTATAGTTAAATAAAACTATTAATTTACATTTGAAATGGTATACAAAATAATAATAATAATATAATAAAACATTGAAAAAAAAGATTAAGATTAAATGAATTTAATTAAGAATACAATAAAATTACAATAATTTAATTAGGTATTTCTTAAAATATATAAAAACAACAATGTTTGTTTGTTATAAATAAAATGGAAAGAAATATAACTTATACCAGTTATAATATTAATGCACATATTATAAACTTGGTCAAAATTAAAAGACAACAAAATATTCTTGTTAGCCTTGATAAGTAAATGAACTAAAAATGTTTTAAGCCAAGATAAATAATAATTTTTACGAAATTATAAACAAATAAATTTTACCTATGTATTTAAACAAAATTAACATTAACACAAACTCAAAACTATAAAAAAATATAAAACGCATGCCAAGATTTGAAAGCAAATAAATAAATAGAAAAACTAATAATACACAATTAAAGATATAAATACAATTTACATTAAACATATATATATACAATTGAATTTAATTGTTTAAAAATAGACTCCAATCAAAAAAAAAAATCTTAATTTTTGTCTACATTTCAATTCCTAATAAAATAGCGTTCCCACTTACCAGTCTTTTTTTTTAATGTCACTTGTTGTAGTAAAATATAATTTGTCACTTGTTGTTTGTTACTTATTTAAGTAAATTTTGTTTTATTATTAAAGCAATTTATTTTATTTGTTTGATTTTTAATTTAATTACTTTACAACTTTGTGCTGCACAATTTGCTAATGTACTATTTGACAAACCCAAAATAAACACTTTTGAGTTAAGTTCAATAGTATTTAATTTATATTTGTTGTATTTTTTTTTTTAATTTTACACTTTAACACTGTTAAATGTTGTGTACTTGTGATAAAACTGCTTAACGAAGCAACAATCAAATCTCAACTGAGACTATTTTACAGTCTGGGGCTGCTTTTTAAAGCAAAATTTTCTGCATCAGGACCGGTTATGTGAAAACAGTTGCCTCTCTTAATTTTATTTAATATAAAGTTGAGGGGCCCTTAATAGTAGTTATTGATTTTATAGATGTTATATAGAAAATACAAAGAGAGAGGGTTTGTTGAACATTTGCAAATCTTTATTGAAATTTTGTTGATATCGAATTTTATCTTGATTTCGATATAATTTGTTTGACGGCATTTATGACTGGCTGCGATTATAGTTCATAGAATTAAAGGCAATGCGTACATACACGAGACCTTGAACTCAGAAAGGTTAGAATTTGTGGTTTGGTTGAAAACTAAACGTAATATTTGGGGATACGCAAGAGAGGACCTATTACAAATAATGTTAGCTTTTCAAACGAAACAGTGTCACTTCAGTTCTCTAATGGAAATATGTGTTTCGAAAATTTACTTTCTTTTAAATCGTAATTATAAAAGCTTTCCGCCAGAAAACATAACCGCCATCTATTTATATACCCTTCATCACAGGTGTAAAGCGTATATATAAGTTTGTCTTTCGGTTTGTAATTCCCACAATTTATGTCGGGCAGCAAAAAAGTTTACATTTTCGGGATCCTTGCAAGAAATAATAACTATTGGACCATGTCCGTCCGTGTGTCGGTTGAAATGGCGTTTATGAAGCCCACCGATAACTGACATATATAATACATATCAAACGATCGGAAATCCTTTCGAGAATTTTGCTATTGGGATTCAGCAAAAAAATCCGCATACAATGCGGAGATATGTTAAATAAATGTTTTTAAGAATCGGTTTTCCAGTTTCTGAAGCTTCTGAATATAATAGGGACTTCGTTTTTACAAAGAAGTCTCGGACATTTTTATCTGAATTTTAATTCTGAAAAAATGAAAAAAAACGGTTCAATAATAACTGAGATATCGGACAAAAAGCATTTATTATTTTCTGAAGCTTTGGTTTAAGCTATAGATTTTTATTTTCATGCAGATGGGTCGTAAATATTTTTATAAAATTTCGTTTTTTTTGAATCAGCAAGATCGGTTTTTAGAACCTGTTTTTCAGTTTCTGAAGTCTCTGCATATACCACGGGGACTCTGATATTCCTTTTTGATTTTTTGTTCTGAAGAAAAATAAATAAATCGGTTCAATAATAAATGAGATATCAAGTTACAGATTTTTATTTTTTTACAGATCAGTCATAAATATTTTTATAAAATGTCGGTTTTTTAATAAACCAAATTCATTCATAATCAACAGAGTTATAGCCAAAAAACAAATTAGTTAAGAATATAAATACACACACAAACATGTGTATTACGCATTGTAATGACTGTTAGTGACGTTTTTTGTTGATTGTATATGGAAGTAGTTTAGTTAGCAATAGTGGTAATGTAATGAATAACAGTGTTATTGTTCTTTGTATATGCAGTCTGTACAATAATAAATAAATAAATAAATAAATAAATAAATAAATAAATAAATAAATATAAAATTGTTGTTGTTTATTTTTAAAAACTAAAACATATCCGTTTTTGCTTATAAGACACGTAGTTTAGTTAGCAACAGCAGTAATATAATGAATAACATTGTTGTTGTTTTTTGTATATGCAGTCAGTTTGTATATACACCAGGCGCGGATTCACTGGCAGGGAAAAAAGGAAATTTCGGAAATCCTTTTGAAATTCAGCAAGATCGGCTTATAAATGTTGCAAATATGTATAAAAAGCCAGTTTTTATAGCTTCTAAAGCACCTATTTGTGTTAGGGTTTTGTTTCTGCAAAGAAGTTTCGAAATTTTTTATTTTTCGAATTTATATTTCGAAAAAATGAAAAAAAAAAATCTGTTCCATTATAACTGAGGTATCGGGCAAAACGAGTTTTTAGGCGCTTTTAGCTTAAACAACTAAGCAACTATTTAATTTTAAACTCCAATTTCTAAATAGAAAAAGGCCCCATTAAAATTGAAATAAAAATATTCTCCCTTTTTACTTCCTTTTCAAATACATTAACATTCTTATTTAGTATGTATGAGTAAATAATATATACAGTAATGTAAATAATATGAAAATATCCTTTGACACTCTACATCGTAAAAGGAACGAATTTTATCCTTAACATTGAAAGTAAATCCCCCTCCAAAAAATTACTCATAATTTATAACACTTATTAATTTAGCACATACGATTATACACATATACACATATGTATATTAATTTGTTTAAAAACAAAATCAAAAATTTTAAATAAAACTTGTTTAAAATGCAAAATTTTAATCAAACATAGACACTAACAAACAAGTTTCTTATTTATTTATACTTTTGTTAATCTTAACATTTATGACGTCTTTTATGGAAAAATAATAATAAAAAAAAAAATTATAAATTTTTACTGCTAATGCCGACAGTAGTTAATATTTATATTGTCATAACTTCTAAACTATATAGTATGGAAGTTTCATTCATTATTAAATACTTAAATACTTGCATATGTATTTTAGCACATTTTAACTTAATGTACGTGCTAGTATTGTACTTAACTATTTTTCTTTTTGCTCTATTAGCTTCGTTTGCTCTCGCAGTGATTTAACAGTTTTATTTGGAAAATATTTTAAAACCAGGGTAGGGAAGTTCATCGCACATACATCGGCAACTAAAATATTTAATATTTTAAATTAATAAGATTTTAATTGGTATTATGAATAGTTTCTGTTTAAATTATTCTAAGTAACATTTGAAACAAAAATTCCAAATTATAAAAATTACGATCTATAAAAAAAATAATCTAAATAAAATGTATATCAATTATTATTGCGGAAAAACAAGGTTCTCTGAACCAACTACTTTTTGTTCCCTCTTTCAACATCTACTATTAAACTTTTTTATTTGGGAAAGGAGAGCCATATTTTCGAATTAAATTGGAGGAGTATACATTTCTAGCGTGGTTCCAAAATGTTTTTTTAGAAATAATTTTATAACTTATGAACCATTGGAGATATCTAAATAAAATTTCACATACCAAAATTTGAGGTGTTTTTGTGTTGATTTATGAGAGAACAGATTCCTAGCGTATCTGGGGGATTCTGGGTGACCTTCCAAATTTGGTAATCTCTGAAAAGTTTTAAAAAATCGCTAAGACTTTATTTATAGTATGCGAAGGAACACTAATTTTTGAAAATCTCTACAAAAAAATATATAAAAATAAGCGGGCTTAATATTGTCCCTATTTTTTAAATATTCGTCCGATTTTTACAAATCTTAATATGAATAAGATCTTAGGTTAGGTAGAAAAGGGTGGCGTATTCACACCTCCACCCAGAGACCAAAAAGGTCCATTGTGATCCCTTTGAGTAATAAATAGAAAATACAGAACAGAGAAGAGAAAAATTTAATAAAAAAGAAGAAGAAAGGAGTGCAACCTAAACCCTAGCCGCTAACCCTTGATTGCCGCTAAGGCATCTTATCCCCATTACACACCCTATGAGATTAGTAAGCCCGTTGCTCGTAACCTCATCTAGTTCATGCAGTGTATGGCTTCCAAGCCACTTCAATGACAGAGAACGTGCTTCACTGTCTCTAGCTCATCTACATCATCGCACGACCTGCAAAAATCTGTCGTGCCAATGTCCCATTTACTCATCATATTCCCTAGTGAATATTCCTACCATGATTCTTATATTACTACGACTCATACCCAGAAGATATTTCGAATCTGACAATTTAAGGCTAGGCCATAAGGCTCTAGATGTCCTGCAGTCCGTTCTGTTCCTCCAGGCGCGATTCGTGTTGTCCAGAATCCATTCCCTTTTGGCCTTAAAGTAGGACCTAATTGTAATTCTAACGAATGTCTCCACGAAAGACCTGTCCAGTCCCGAGCCAATGCGAGCCAGCTCATCATTGAATTTCCGCTTGGAAAACGCTACAACTGTCAGACAGTTTATATGACCGTCTGATATCAATTCCCAGAAAGTAAACCCCTGTACCGGTGCCTTCATCCATCTTTGAGCCATCTGAAAAGACAGCACAACCTCCGTGGAGCTTATCTACTCCAACCCAGAAGTCCCTTTCAGGTATTTAAATAGTGGGAGTAGCCCCGAAGTTAATAATAGTTCCGACATGATCCGTAGGTTCAGTTACGGATAGTGTCCGACCATTAAATTGAACCATATAAAGTATGCTAGAATGCCCTGCTCTGAAATTCCTCAATAATCCTAGCTCCTTCAATCTAAATAGACCACGAACAGCCATTCCCTTCACGAAATCCTCAATTGGAAGTAAGTAGAGAATGATGTCCAGTGCCGCCTGAGGTGGCAACTACACCAGTATTGCCCTTACGGGCTACACCGGTGGAGCTGGTAGACTTCTGGCATGTCGTCATCTTAATAAGAATAATTCATAAATATATGAATCTGTAAAAGATTATATTAATCTGAAGCTCGAACTTAAAAAAAAACAAATTTATTGATTTTTCTTCCAAAAAGGAGGCAATATTTATTAGGTGATAAAATTTGTTTTTGATTTTTATGTTTTACCATATTTTAATGTTTTCAAAAGAAATCTTAATGGCCATACATGTATAGTAATTTCAGAGGAGTTTGGGTAGACTACCCATAAGCCCCATCCAAACTTTGTAAATTTTTTGTGAAGTTCTCAAATTACAAACCTGAGATCGACTTAAAATTATTTTAATTATATATCTCCATTTCACTGAGTGATCATTTCTATGAAAAAAGTCAATTTAACATATTTTATACGAATTGACATTTGAAGACAACTTTTTACAAATTATACTGAAATTTCAATATAATTTGTTTAAATATGATTAAAGATTAACTATTAACTTTAAAAAATTTTTAACTCCTTCGCGAAATTCTGCGATCAAATTACATTCCATTAACTTTTTCAATAAATTTTCAATCTCCACATTCAGCTCGAAAACACCTCAGCTCTATCCATGTGAAATTTTATTCATAATATTTCCGAAGCTTCAAAAGTTGCTGAATTTTTTCGCGAACGAAAAAAATCGACATTTACTAATAACAAATTCCCTTCTCTGTTTCTGACTCATATACATATATATCAAAAAATCTGTTTACATCTCCTAAATATGTACACTAGAGAAGTATTTATTGAGTAAGTTTTCATTGCACACACAAACCAACAAATATTTTCTTTGTTAGTCCGTCTCTATCACACAAAAGTCACTTGTTACCAAATCCATTTTAACTTAGTTAATTCAATTGTGACGTTCTAACTATGTTAACTTTTATTATGTTGGCACATAAATGAGAAGGAAATCCCCCCAGACATAACACAAAGCAAAACAAAACCGAAAACAATTCTTGTTAATAGTAAAAGAAGAGGAAGGAGGCTGCGTAGAGTAAAATTGTGAGATGAAAAAAAGGGGATGGGTAAATAACAATGGGGGAAACCCCATACAAATACACACATTTCACATACACACTATACGTATAAAAATCTGTAAATAATGTATGCTCATGACGTTTAACTTGGCCACTTAAAAAAAATCACTTTCAAGTGATTCAACAATATTTTTATTTCGAATGTGTGTATGTATGCGTATAACCAAGCAAGCATATTGATGTCAAGCAAATTTTGTTACTTTGGTAAAACATTGTCATAAACTAGATTTATTATTAAAATGAAAAAAGATTCGACTGGTCCGAAACGGAATGAAAAACTTATATATACCCTTTACACCTGTGGTGAAAGGTATAAAAATTGTTGAAAGTAATTTGATTTCCAATTTCGATTTTATTATACATATATAAGAAATTTTTAAGACGGTCGAACAAAATGTTTACTGTGTTGAACAATACCATTATTGGTATACGTTTCCGTACGTATTTAATTTGTATCCTTGAATATTTTTCTTTAACTTTTTTATGAGAGAACTATGTATGTATGAGTGTAAAATATTATCAGAATCCCCCAACTACCACTTGTTGCAATGTAGTAAAAGATCTCTTAATGTTTCTTGAAGAGATTCTATTGATGACAGGATTATAATGGTGAGTGATTTATTGTAATTTCTATAAAAAGGCGAGAGTTAAGGGAATATTTTAATAGTAACATATACATATGTACATATAGATTTATATGTAAATCTATTTGATTTTGAAAAAAATACTTCAAAAAGTTTTTAGGTTAAATAGTTAAGTAAATATACCTTCTTCATACTATCAACAGTGAGCTTTTTTGATATATTTGATATATTATTTTATTATTGACAGAAATTCCTATCACTCAATTGACGAATAAATGAGATTATTTACAGACAATGTATCGCTAGTATTTTTGAATATTTCGGCATTTATATTTATAGATTTTTTGAGTTATTACACTGAACTAAAAGGGTACATTAATACAATGGGAAAATTTTTTGTTTCAATGAATTTGTGCACTAAGGTTCATTAAAATAATGTATTGCCATATATTAAAATTCTATGTAAAAGTTTGTTGATAAAATTTTAAATCAATTAACGTGTTAGTTAAACAAAATAAATAATTCCAGTGAACATTACATTGATTTCAATGAACTCATATTTTATCCCAATGAACCCGTACATTGAAAAGAATTGTTCTGTATTTTTGGTTTTTATTTTATTTTAAATTTATAATTGACTCAATATAAACAAATTTTAAATATGCTATTCTTAATATAGATGCCATAAATATAGAAGAAGACTATCATCAGTCTGTAATACAATTTTATAAAGAATTTAATTAAAACATTTTAAATATTTATGAATTCTTACGAATCCTCTTGGTTTTGGTTACACGATATTTTTAGAAACCATAGTATAGTATTTGAGGCTTATAATATGCTCTATTAACACGGCACTGAATTTTTAACTATTTTTTAGCGCGTCATTTCTTGTTACATACCGTCTATACTAGCATTTTTCTTGTTCGCACATGAACAAATTTGTTTTGAGTGGGCAGAACATTTGTCGAACAAATCATAATTTTTTGTTTGCCGTCATTGTCACTTCGATACTTTTACATTCAGTGCCTCTTCTTCCGCATACAAAATGACGTTGGATGGCAGACATGGTTGCTCGAACAATTGTGAGAACAAGAACAAAACATGAAAATGTTGGTCCACACTATCGAAATGCATGTGCGCACAAAATTTTGTTCATTGCTCGAAAATGAAAAAAAGTGTGTGTGGATATAAAAACGAAGTGTTTTGTATTGGTTTAGTTTATTTCCCTTTAGAAAGTTTTTATTTTAACGTAATTTAATGAAATGTAATGCTTCTTTTTAATTATAACAATGTATTAGTACATTTAATAAACGAATTCAATGTACTTATACATTAAATCATTTAACTTATCTTATTAAAAAATAAATTTAAGTACTGGGTTCAATGTAATGTTCATAATAGCGTTGTTTTTTTCATTAAATTTAATTGAATCTTTTCATTGAAACTATGAATTTGTACATTAATTTAATAAATTCTAATGGATTAATGAATTTCATTTAATGTACCGCATTCATTAAAAATGCTTTTTTAGTGTAAAGAAAAATGAGGAAAATTTAAATAAAAAAATTATTAGGCTAATGTAAATGAGGTATTATGAGATATAAAACAAATTTCATGCTGGATAATTATTATTCATTTAGTAATATAATCTTACAGAATTAATATAAAATTAAACTCTTACAACATCATTGTTATCTTATATTTTTTTAATAATATTTTGTATAATTATAAAATTTGTGAATGTTATTTTTAAATGAATTCAAATATAATTATAAAATCAAAATTTTAAATGACTTAAAATAAGGATTTTTATATAATACAACACACATAGCCTTAGAATCAAATTCCGAGTCGATTTATCCATGTTCATCGGCCTTAAATAATGCCTGGCGTCCATGTAGAACTTGAGGATGAAGATCAAGTCGTACTTTTAGAGATAATTTGATCGAAGTTGGAAAATATGACCATTTTGGTATAACGCCGAAATTATTAAAATTGTTAATATCATTCCACTATCAAATGATATTTTTTTTGCCAAATTTTATCGGTCCATAATTAATCATAGCTCAAATATAAGGCACAAAAATTACTTTAAATTGCATATAAACTACATAAATGAGAGTATTACGCAGAATATTATGATAAAGCTTCATAATAAATCAATTGTTAACAAGGTAAATAACCGAAACGAATAACGGTAGCGGTATTGGTATTCAATTTATGTTCATTTCAGTATCAATGACGGTATTTTAATATACTGAAACTAAAATACCGATAAATACTGTTATCATTAAAAAATGGAAAAAAAAACCTGAAAAAGGTTATATATAAGTTTACTACGTTTGTAATTCCCAGAATTTTCGTTGGAGAGCAAAAAAGTTGACGGGATCCTTGTAAGAAATTATGACGATAGGACTATGCCCGTCCGTCAGCAAGATTGGTTCATACAATGCGGAGATATCCTTAAAAACAAAAACGGTTTTAGAACCAGCTGTTCTGTTTCTGAAGCCTTTGTATATACTAGAAACTTCGTTTTTGCAAAGAAGGCTCGAAAATTTTTGTTCTGAAAAAATGAAATAAATCGGTTCAATAATAGCTTAGATCTCGCGCAAAACGCATTTTAACATTTTACGTTAGAGAACCTCATACGATTTTCACAAATATTTATTTTATGGCAACAAAGCATTTTGAAATATTAAACTCGACTTTTTAAAGAAAAATGGTTAAAAGTTTGCGCAAAAGTTTTCTAATACATATAAAAATTCGTTCAATTATTGTTTTGGATTGTTACTCTAGTGATTTTTCAGATCCAAAGAATATTATGTGAAACAGTTATCAAAAATACTAAAAATGTCGTATTTGAATCAAAAAATTAAACCTAATCCTCGAAAATATCTTTGAAAAATAATTTATTAAAATTTTAAAATAATTTATTAAAATTTAAAAATATAGAACATAATAATTTTTAAAGTGGTGGCTGATGAACGTCTTTTCCGAACCCGTTTAAGGTAATTTAAATACGAGTTCAAACGGTATAAAATTGTTTATAGCTTCAATATGATCCATCAGTAATGTACTGAAAATAATTAAAGTGTATCACAAAATTAAAGAAAATATTATTAAATAATATTTTCGAAAAATGTCAACAATCATATGGTCTAATAGACTTTTTCTGGAGGTTAATTCCGGATATTATCCATACCAATAACAAATTTATATAGTATACTATTCTTACAAGATCGTTTCAGTGGGCTTAATTTTTTATTTGCTGCTTTTTAGTGCTGATATATATTTATTTATTTATTTGAATTAATTATTTATTACATTCAAAGAATAATACATTTTATAACCCAGCTAAAAAAGAACTGAAAATGCTATGAATTTAACATTGTGTTGTCATTGGAAGGAAGTACTTAGTGGTGAAAAAGAGCT
>MINK01187627.1:0-10274 GCA_001735545.1 Phormia regina
ATCCAAGGGGAGGGAAAAAGGAAAATTTCCCTTCCCAAAATGAAAACTTTTAATGAAAAATTTTTACTAAATCTTAAAATTTAGGGAAATAGTTGTGAAAATCATTATATTTTCCTCCCCCAAAATCTTGAGCTGGTTCCGCGTCTGCTCTCTTATAAATAAAACAAATATTTTATTTTTTTTTAATAATATTTTTCTTTTTTCAAAATTTTATTTACTGACATTATCACAAAAAATATATACCAATTTATGCAGTTTTATCGCATTTATATACTTTTTTTCATCTTCTTCATTTATTTTTTCTTTCAAAATTAATTTAAATTTCATATTATACAGATTAATGTGAAAATCCTTTCCTATAATATAGGCAAAAAAATTCTACTATTTTTATTTAATCGTGGTTCGGAAGAAGCTTTGTTTTTAAGCTAATAGAAATTTCTTAAGTAAATTTTTGTTTTCTTTGGCAATTAAAATCATATTGATGACGGAATTATTATCTTTTGAGCTTCTTATTTGAAAAAACATTTAATTCAAAACAATTCCTTTTGTTTTGTGCAAGAAATAATTCAAACGGCAGGTTCTACAGCTCCGTAACGTAGAGGAGTTGGTCAAATAATATTAGGCGGTGCCTGGGCGGGTAACGCTAAAGTAGGTGATGATTTAGCCGATTTTATGCAACCGTATGAAGATATTCCTGTACTATTACTGCTGGGTGGTGAGGGTGGTGTTTCAGGACTTATAAGAGGTGTACAGCCAAAATAACGCCAAGGATGATATAAACTACCAGCATACATGGCCTGTAGACGGGCTTGTAAATCAAGAGCTATAGTTGGATCCAGGGGATAATGTGAAAGAGCTGCAGGAAATGCATTTGTTACACGAGGTGGCATATTTAAAGTCAATTCGAGCGGAGAACCAAAATTATATTTTTGTGATGATAAATTGGCTGGTGATTGTTGATGTGCATGATGATTATTGGTTTGATGTTGTTTGTGTGTTAAATGTGCACTATTGCCATTCATTTGAGAGTCTTTATTCGATTGACCATTATGATTGGAATTATTTGTATTGCCTCCGGGAACTGGAGATTTATTGAGAGTTTTAGGTTTTCGTCTCGGTCGATATTTATAGTCGGGATGTTCTTTCATGTGAAGAGCTCTGAAAAAGAAATAATAAATATGAGTCATTTATTTTATTTGATTTTATTTTTGTTATTTTTATGATTTAATTGTAAATTATGATTTTTATATAAATTGTATTATAAAAAGAGATAAGAATAAAAAACATATATAGTACATGTGTTTGTATAATTGATTATGTTTTTATATTAAGGTGTATAAACATATTATTTATGATTTTAATTCTCGCTTGTTAGCAGTTATTTAAAAGAATTGTTTTATTAAATTAATAATTGGACAAGAATATACTTAACTGGAGAAACCAAACTACGAATTAGATTACAATAAACACTATAGAATACATAATAGTTCAGACTATGCACTAGACTATAGATCAGACTTTATCGTAGACTAAAGCTCAGACTATAAATTAGAATATAGCCCACACAATGAAATAGACTAAAGTCTTATCTAAAGTTCAGACTTTAACCTAGATTATAGTACACACTATAAATGGAACTGGGGTCCAGGCTATAACTTAGACAATAGTCCAGACTATAATCCAGACTATAGTCAGACTATAGCTCAGAATTTCAACTAGACTATAATCCAGGCTAAAAACTAGACATGAACATAGTTTATAGTTCAGACTATAAATTAGACTATAATTCAGAGTATAAACTAGAAAATAAGCCTAATGGTCTGGCTTATTTTCTAGACTATAGTTCTGACTATGAACTAGATTATAGTTCAGCCTATAAACTAGACTATAATCCAAACTATGGAAACTATGAATCAGACTATAAACTAAAATTTAGTTCAGACTACAAACCAGACTTTAACATAGATTATAGTTCAGTGTGTAAACTAAACTATAATCTGAGCTATAAATAAGACAATATTTCAGAAACTAAACAGGACTATAGTACAGAGTATGAACTAGATTATAGTCTATAGTATATTTTAGACTGTAATTCAGACTATAAATTATATTATTTTGAAGACCATAGATTAGAATATAATTCGTACTATAAACTAAGTCCAGAATATAAACTATACTATTGACTATAGTCTATACAAGAGTATTGCACAGACTAGACTTAAAACAAAACTATAGTTTTGACTATAGACTATTGTCTTTACTATGGACTATATTCTTCACTATGGATCTTAGTCTTGACTATAGAATATAGTCTCGACTGTAGACTATAGTCTTGACTATAGACTGTGGTCTTGACTATAGACTTTAGTCTTGATTATTGATTATAGTCTGGACTTTACTAGTTTTGACTATAGGCTATAATCTGGACTATATACAATAGTCTTGACTATAGACTATAGTCTCGACTATAGTCTTGACTATAGACAATAGTCTTGACTATAGACAATAGTCTTGACTATAGACTATAGTCTTGACTATAGACTATAGTCTTGACTGTAGACTATAGTCTTGACTGTAGACCATAGTCTTGACTGTAGACCATAGTCTTGACTGTAGACCATAGTTTTCACTATAGATTATTATAGTCTAGACTATAGTCTTGACTATAGATTAGACTCAATATTGACTTTAAATTAGACTGACTATACTACTGGCCAGACCAAATTAATTTGACTATTAATTAAACTAGGATCTTGATTATAGCAAAGCATGGACCTTAATCTAAGTTATCACTATATTTAAAATGTTTTCATTCTTTTAAATCACTCTTTTCACTTTATTTATTTTTTTATCAATTGTAAATAGTATTAATTTCTTTAGAATTTATTGTTCAATTGAGACAATTGAATTCTTTCAATCTAAATTTAGTTTTTGATCCCCACAACTCTTATCTCAAGTCGTTTATTGTTTTTTTGATACGACAAAGACAACATTTTCAACAATGTTTGGGGGTAAACATTGTCCAAGCGAAAATCATAAAACACACCTTTTTCTTTCAATATATCAAATGTGGATTTATGTGGACAAAGATAGAGCTGATAAGAGATAATACACTTAAAGAAATTATTTTTTATATAAAAAAAAAAAAAAATGAAATTGTGTTCTTGACTAAAAAATATTATTAATATTTAATATTCTTAATGAGTAATTATTTTTAAATAAATTATTTAAATTTCAATTGTTAATAGTGAATTATAATATTTAAAATAACTTCTCTCAGTGTTAAATTTTAAAAAACAATATCTCTTAGTGAACTTTATTGACAGATTAAAGATTTTTATTTGACATAAAGTTTTGTTGCTATTTTTAAACAAATTCTAAATTTATTTATAAAATTATAAATAAAAACATTTTTGTTTTATTAGTTCATTATAATTTAATTTATATTTGTTTTTTTTTTTTTTTTTTTTTTGGTCCCAAATAAATATGATTTTTAATCTAGATTTTTATGATTTTTTTTAAACCCATTTTATTAGCGTCATTGTTTATTTAATAAATAACTAAAAAATTAAAAAATTAAAAAAAAAACATTGAAATACTTTCATTCATTAATTTGTCTATTTCAGACATTTTAAGTTGTAATAATCAATAAAAGGGATTATGACAGTTTAAATTAAGCATTTGTAAATAAAAATTTAAACAATTAATTTTAAACAATTATTATTTATTTATTAAAAAAATACAAAACTCAAAAAAAAGGAAATAAATATAAATTTTATTTATTTTTTGATAACAAATTGATGGTTAAAGGGGTAATTTTGTTAAGAAAGGGGTGGCGTCATTTAAATTTGTCGTTTATTTTAAAATGAATTGATTTAACGAAAAGAAAAAAAAACACATACAACAATTGTTTTGATTTTGGTTTTATCAAAATCAGTTTTAAAAAATCTAACATTAATTTGCTTAAAAGACAGTTTCTGGAAGAAAATCATATTACTACTAATATGTTATGAATGTTTGCCAAAGATATGAAAAAGTAATTGTTTATTTGTCTAAAAAAAAAAAAGAACAAATGCAAAAGAACTTTTAACAATTTCATGGTGTATAGGATTTTTTAAAACACTAACAGAAAATTAAATAAGGTCATGGAAAGAAATACAAGTATAAAAGATTGTTTGCGTTTTATATTAGTTGTCAAATTTGACACCCTGTAGCTCATGTGGTTTTATCACAGGGTGATAATAAACTACATGTATTTCCTGAAAGTTCGACACATATTCTAATGCGGTTTTAAATTGTGATATAAGTGGGAATAATATTTGGAAAGAAATCTATAATTTTAAAGTTATATATTTATATAATATTTTATTTCTTATTTTGATTTAATCAACCCATTATGCAGTGCATTGACGGATTTTATATTTAAAAAAAAATCTCAGCAAAAAAATTTTGTTAGTAAAAATTCTTTTACTAAAACAAAATTGCATTAATTTTAGTACAACAGTTTTACAGTTGCTTGAACTAAAAACTTTTGTTATTACAATTAAAATCACAAAAATTTGTTAATGAAATGAATTTTCTTTATGACATTTTAATTGCTTCTATTAAAAGTTTTAGTTGATGCAAATATATTTCTAAAGGGACCAACAAAATTTGATATGGAACAATAATTATATTTTTATCACCTCTTTAATAAAAAATTAAGACGATTAATTTAATATTTAATAATTAATAATTACATCTATATAATAATAACAATAAAATATAATAATAATAATAAAAGATAATTATTATTATTTTTATTATTATTATTATTTTTATTATTATTATTCTTATTATATTTTATTATTATTGTCGCATTATAAAAGCTCTTCTAATAAAGTAAAAAAAAAAAACTATTTTTTGTTGCCGCAACTAAAATAATTCATTTCAATAGTATTTCTGCTATAACAACAACAAGTTTTAAACGTTACAGTTAAAGTCTTATATTAAAAAGAATTTAATTCAATTAAATTAATATTTATTATTCTTTTTATTTAATTATTTATAATTATATTATTTGAATTTTGTTTATCTCAAACTTAAACTTTTATTGAACAAAATTAAATATTTATAAAGTAAACTTTTCTTACGAAATGATTGGCTCAATTATATTGCTTTTATATTTAAGAATTCAGTTAATTAAATACATGAGTTTAATGAAACATATTTTTGTTTTTTACATTTTTGATATATTAATTAAATTAGTTTATTAATTAAGTTTATTCTTTTGTATTTTTGTTGCTGCAATTAAAACTTTCATTGAACACAAATAAAAAGTAAAATTTAAATTGAAAAATAAAGAAATTAATTTGTTTATGCAAAACAAAGAAAACTCCTCCATTTAGGTGAAATTTTTTAGTAAATAAAAATATAGTTGCTGTAACTAAAATAATATATGTCAATCGAATTACTGCTAATGCAACTAAGAGTTTTGGTTAATTCAATTAAACTGTTTTTATCGGCAGTTAATTGATTTGATAATACATTTTTGTCCAGTTTATTTTGAATATTTTTGTTTTAAATTTATTTATACTGAGTTTTAGCTGCTAAAAAATTTATTTGATAGAATTAAAACCTTTGTGTTAATGTAAATGTTTAGTATAAATATAAATTAAAATCTTTTTTATGAAAAACAATAAAAACATGACTATTTAGGTCAAACTTTGGTTGTCTTGGCAAAAGTTTTGTTGTTTATAATAAAAAATCTGTTATAATAACTAAATTTCTGTTCCCAATACTAATAAAACTATTTTTTTCCCATTTTTTTAATATTGTTTTTAGTAAAATTATTTGAATCTTATTTATGTCATTTATCTGTATTTTAGTTGCTACAACTGAAACTTATTTTATTATTATAATTATATTATTTTAATATTTTAATTGACGTATAGCTTTGGCGAAGAAAAATAAATTCACATAATTTGCTCCTGCAGGACAATAAAAACTTCTCAATTTAATTAAAAAATGTGTTGTCTAATCAATAATAGTGTTGCCACAATTCAACCTTTTTGTTGATTCAATTAAACTGTTTTATTGAGAAAAAATGCTTAGATCAGGCGCGGATGCAACTAAAGCTTTTGGGGGAGGAAAATAGAATGATTTTCTTAACTATTTCCTTAAAATTTATATTTTAGTATATATTTTCCATTAAGCATTTTCATTTTGGGGAGGGAAATTTCCTTTTTTTCCCTCCCCGTGGATCCGCGCCTGGCTTAGATATATACATATTTTTTTCTTATATTGTTGGTCGATTAATAACTTTTAATATTATTATATGAAACTTATCTCAAGTGAATTTTAGCCGCTATAACTAAAAATTTTATTTGATGCAATTAAAAACTTTTTTTAGCTGGACAATAAAAATTCGTCTATTTAAATCAAAATTTTGTTATTTTATAAAAATGTATGCTGCCTCAATTAAAAAAAAAAAAAATATTTCAGTTATAACAACAAAAAACTTCGATTGATTTAATTAACTCTTCTGTTTTTCAATAAACCTTTTATTTAATATCTCAATGTTTTATTGATTTTTTTAAAGTCCATTAATAAGTTTTTATAATTTAATTTATGATTTATTTTTATGGTATTTTAATTACTTCAACTAAATGTTTTGTTCGTCACAATTGTTTGTTGAAAATAAAAATTTTTGTTGAAAATAAAATTTCAATTTCTTTTGTATTTTATAGCAGTATATTCTACCATTCCAACAAAACTTTTTGATATCATAATTAAAGGATTTTTCTTTTTAAAAATTCTTAAATTTTTAGTCGATTAATTTATTTAAATTTTATTTTGAAAGTATTTTAGCTGCTACAACAAAAAAATTTAGTTGAGTCAACTTTAAAATCTTTGAATTGTTTATGTTTCATTAAACAAAACTTTCCTTATCTTATTGGCGACTAATATATTTTTTTAATTAAATTAAGTTGTACTTTGCCTATCTCAACTAAAATTTTCACAATAAATAAACATTTTTGTTATAATAATAAAAAATAATAAAAAAAAATTTAATTGACTTGATTGAAATAAATATTACCAAGATTTAATAATATCTCAATGTTTTATAATTTATATTTTAATCATATTTCTTTTATCTCAAACATTGTTTTGTTGCTACCACTAAATATTGTAGTTGTTGCAAACAAAATTTTATATTAACTAGTTGATGCTATAAATTTATTCTAAAAAATTCTTTACAAAAAAATTATTCCTAAATATTTTAGTTCTTCATTTATAAACTTCCTTAATCCCTATAAAGTCATTAAGAACATTTAAAATATTTCCAAATTTTCTCATTTACCCTATTCAAAACACTCGTAGTGTTTGTTCTAATGCTTTTCAACTTCAAAAACCTAAGAATCAACAATAGTTGACCATTGTTTTCTAAAAAGCGATTATTTGTCCATTGTATTCATAGGAAATGTTCTACACTTTACACACACACACGCACGCATACTTTTCATACTACGCACACACTTTTAATAAATAACTTACACACACATAACACATAAGTATGTTTGTATGTCCTCTATAACTTTATTAGCAATACAAAATCATTTTCTTTTTTTGTTGTTTCTTTTCATTCCCTTACCTCAAACGTTTTGCCTCATCTATAAATGGTCGTTTTTGTCCTTCGGTCAATAATTTCCATTCAGCTCCCAGTCGTTTTGATATCTCAGAATTGTGCATTTTTGGATTATCTTGTGCCATTTTACGTCGTTGTCCTCTGGACCAAACCATGAAAGCATTCATTGGTCTTTTAATATGGTCGTTATGATGAATAGAATTGTTATGGTTGTTGTTGTTGCTGTTACTATTGTTGTTAAGGTTGTTGTTGTTGATATGACCATTGTTTATATGCAGAGTATGTTGAAGTATATTCGCTGGATCACTAGAATTGGGTGACATTGTTAGTGTATTGTAATTATTATTACTGCTGCTACTACTGAGTATTGGCGAAGAACTTGATTGTTTCTGTGATGATGATGAACTCATATTAACAATTGATCCAGCCAGTTGTGGCGAAATACTTTGTCTTAGTTGTTCCTGCTGGTGTTGATGTAAAATTGCACAAAATGTTGACATTGTGGTATAGTTTGTGTCGTTGAATGGATGTATAAATGATTTTAAATTTTCAAAAATGTTTAGAGCAAATTTTGAAGTTTGTCGTTTTATGCATATGATGAGGAATCTGAAAATATTAAAAAAAAAATTTATTTAAATGAATTTTAATATGGAATTATTTTTAATTAAAAATTTTTAATTTTTCTCTTTTTAGTTACTTCTAATATGATGTTAAATTGAATTACCTATTTTGACTAATGGGAATATCAAAATCTCTTCAACAAATTGATAAAGAAATTAAGGTAAGTGGTAACATTTTTATTTATAATTTTAAATCTTTAAAATGAATAAAATAAACGAATTCCTGATCAAAAATTTATTGAGGATTGTAAAAACTATAGTCTGCTTTTAGGGTTTTCAAATACTGCCAATATGTTACTGAATTTTTAAAAAAAATATCAACAAATCTTTTTTTTTTGGTTTCAAAACATAGTTCAATATTTTCTTGTGCGTGTTACAAGTTTTTTACTTTTCAAAGTATGTATACGAAATATTATGGTTGCAATAAATACTTCTAATTGCTTTTTTAATCGTGTGATATAAATCAGCTAGATTTTTTTTTATAAATATTTAATAGAACTTTAACTGTTGCTAAGATTTGTTTGAACGATTATCATACATATTTATCTCTCTGTTGGGTAAGTTTCAGAATTCTGAAATCTTTTGAAACATTTCATTAATATGAAAGATTACTTCAAATTTGTATAATTTTGTGTCAATAAACCCTCAGCATTTGATGCATTAGAAGTTTGAGGTCAAAGGTCAAATAATATCGTCAGCATTTAACAAAGTTTAAGGTTAGGATTAAAGTTTTTTTTTTTTGTAATTGTTAAAATTTAATTTGAGAAAAACTTTAATTTGATACATATTGAAAACTGGAAAAATCTAAATCTCATAAAAAAATTTTACAAATGAGTTTCATTGGTTCTTGAACTATTTGATCACAATTTCGTTGAAGTTTCACATTATATAGGAGGTTGTCGGTAAAGTGAGCAGACCACGTCCATTTTTGGTTCTTAAGTTTATATAGTCTATTAAACTATTTGTACAAAATTTCGTTGTCGTACATATTTTTGTTTAAGAGATATCAGCGGAAAAATAAGAAAAGGACACCCTGTGTTTCTAGTTTTAAGCCCATAACTTTTTGTTTATTAACATAGTTTGCCCATTTTCAATACCAAATAAACCAAAATTTGTCTCCTTACGTTGTCCCATTCGAGACCTATCCTGCTTTCAAACGACAGACGGACGGACATAGCTAGATCGACCCAGAAAATATATACTTTATGGGATCTTAAATGATTCTTTCGACATTTAACACAAGGAATGAAAAAATCAATATACCCCCGTCTTTTTGATGTTGGGTAAAAAATGTTAATAAGAAAAATTTTCTTAAAATTTGAAATAATTCCAAAAATATTTTTTCAAAAATTTATTAAAATCTATAGATAATGTGAAAACAAATAGAAAAAATTAAATTTTGAAAATTTTGACCTTTGAACTATAATATAAAAAATTTTACTCTTAACTTTTGCATAATAATAACATTTTAGCACAAAATTATAAAAAAAGTATTTTTTTTAAAATTTAATTCAAAACACTTCATTCCAATATTACACAAAAAAATGTATACATAAATAGTTTCATTTATTTAAGTTCAGAACATTTAAGAATAATTACTTAAATATTAAAACTTTTTTTCTTATGAATCAAAAGTCAAAAAGAGTTAAATAAATTTTTTAAATTTTCTTTAATATTTTCATGCACTGAAAAAATGACTAACATATATTTTTCAATCAATATAATTGTTTAAATTTGCATTAAAATTTTATAAATACACGCAGAGAAAAAATATGGTTCTGGTGACCATAAACTAAGAGCAACATACTATGATTGTAATATGTGGTACATTCATCGTACTAAATAAAAACAAACTTTATTTATATTTTTTTCATATAGGAACTAAATGAGAATTAATAAACTACTGGACTAAAAATATTGGCTTAATGGTTGTGGAATTAAACAAAATTGTAAAATTAACTGAATAGTTTTAGAATTAACTTTTTAATTGTAGAAGTAACTAAATGTTTGGATTTTTCATATATATG
>MINK01187627.1:10340-21151 GCA_001735545.1 Phormia regina
ACGGCTGTACAATCACTGAATAGTTGTGGTGATTATGGTGTGACCATGTTTTTTTCTGCGTGTATATGCAAATAAAACTGAAATAAGAATCAAATTTAAGTAATTTTTTTTTTCAATCATCCATTTAGTTTAATTAATTAATTTTTTTATAATTTTTATTTTGTTTTTAATTTTTTACAGTTTTTAATAATTAATGTATTCATTTTTAATTAATTGTGGTCCGATATATGCATTAAATGTAATATGCATATTTCTATAAAACAAACATACACTAAGGAAAAAATTCAATCAAATTGAAAATTGTGGTATCAAATTTTTGATAACGTGCGTTTACAAATATTTAATATAGAAAACATATAATTCGATAACGAAGTGTTGACAAATTGAAGTTAATTAGTATAAATTTTCGTTAATGATTTAAAGACGCAGTATTTAATTCACTATTCATACTGAATGGTATCGCTTCCAATACGTATGTGATTGATTTTTGTCTGGCTGTATGCATTATCCCTAGAGTAAATAGAACCGGTTCAAAACTAGTCACGTGACGGGTTCTAAGGGTTAGTGACCGGTTCCTGTTTTGGAATTTTTTATGAGAAGAACCTGTCACTTTTACATGGGGTTGTCATTGGAGGTGGCTAATTAGTCCCTTGGGACAGGTTACAGGATAAGTTACAGTGCTCTTTCTAGAGGACAGGTTCAGTTTTGATTAATTTAACAAAAATTTTATAAAAATTCGGGTATTTTTACTTTTTCAAAAATTTTTTATTTATATATATATATTTTTTTTTAATTTATAATTATTTTTATTTTACAATTTTTCATTGATGTCGATGGTGACACCCAGAATAGAACATCTAACGTATGTTGTTTTATAGTCTTCAACGTTAACCACTCAGCCACTGATTGTTATTTCGCGGGAGTTGCTAATTGCGTACTTAACAAGCCTGTTATAAATTGACTCTTAACTGTTAAGCAGTGAGTGTGTTTGTGTCAACTGGTTCTCAGTTGTAACCTTGGTATAGAGAGTTAAGTGTCAATTGGTACTCAACTGGTACTGAGGGACCGGTTCATTAATACAATAATTTTCCGCAGGGATATTAGTTATATTGACATTTATATGAGATTTTTTAATTTAAAGTGATTCCAGAACGTGGCCCTCTTATATGAGAGCTATGGTAAATTCTCATAAAAATTGGTACTGTAGTTTCTGCTTGTAAAAAAACTTATTTGTGTCAATTATTAACTTGGCACAAAGATATATTATACCTTTAAGTTAAATGTCAATTGGTACTCAACTTATACTGAGGGACCGGTTCATTAATACAGTAGACACTAATTTTCCGCAGGGATATTAGTTATACTGACATTTACGTGAGATTAATTTAAAGTGAATCCCGAACGTGGCCCTCTTATATGAGAGCTATGGTAAATTTTAAAAAGCTTATTTGTGTCAATTACTAAATTGGCACAAAGATATATTATACCTTTACCGAAAAATATGACAATATTTAATACATTCATATTTGTAAACTCCTATTTTGGTAGGATATTTGTATGGGGGCTAGGTAATATAAAGGACCTATCATAAGCAGTTTCAATATGGTTTATCCTTTAACTAATATTACATTGAATTTTAAATTTCATTGACTTATCTTTAAAATTGCTACCTGTAGTTTGATTACAGACGGTCAGAAAGACGGACGGACATCTTTAAATTAACTCTGGAATTGATTCTGAGTTGAATGGTATATTTTAAGTTGGTGACCTAATGGTTTTTCTATATTTTAAAAACAAATATGTCAATTTAGTAAAGTAATTTTTAACGTAACGCAATTTGAAGAAATTTAATGTTTTCTCCCACTGGATGAAATTGATAATACTGGAACCACATGATATAAACATGAGTATTGATGATGCAGGATTCAATATTTTGTTACTGCTCTTCTTAGAGAATTGCATTTGTCTATCAATGGTATAAAAACAATTACCGATTGGAACTATTTAATACTAAAAAAATCGTATCAAAGTAAAAAACCTCCTAAGGGGTCTTTAAGCCTTTTGATAATTTTCTCAATATTCTCTTGAGTTTTCAAAAAACCGTCGGCATTTTTTAGTTTTTCTCTGCTCAACTCTGGTTAATTTTTTTCTCTTATAAAAAAGCATATATATGTAAAATTATTTAGAAATGTTGAAGCTAAATTGTAAAATATTTTATAAATGTAATGAGACCCCTGAGAGGTTTTTACTCATATGATTTTTTTTTTTTTAATTTTGTATATTTGTGTTTTTGGATTTGATTTTACAATTGAAACTTCTCAATATTTTTTTGGATGTTCATGTTAATTTAAAAATATAATTATTATACAACCTCTAAGGATATGGTTCAGAATATTATAATCAAGTTCAATTAAAGAAAGAACTCAATAGGCAATTACAAAAAATATATATAAATAATATTTTGATACTATAATTAATCATGACAGAAAAAAATATTTCAATTCTTTATTAATAAAATTAAGAAATAACTTTATAATGGAATATTAAATCATTTAATTAATATAATTAATTTTCTAATTGGTTTTACAGAAACTATTTTATTATAAAAATTGATATCTGTTATAAAATATGAAGAGAAATTGAAAAATTTTGTCTATAAAAAATGTAATAAATTATAATTTTTATTGATGGGAGCAAAAATCAATTAATTATTAATTTAATATAAGCAATTTTTCGTAGCAATTTTTTTTCTTGTGTGATAATTTAATTATACATCTAAAAAGAGGGTTTCAGTCCATAGATTAATAACATTATGATAAAAGTTCAGTGTCAAAAAACCTAAGTCAATTGTCAAAAACATGAAGTCCAAAGAATGTGTAGTAACAAATTCATTGAAAACAAAACAATTGTAAGTACATGTGCCTTTTTGAGTAATTTTTCAATGAGCTTTTTTTTAAGCTTCATATCTATATTAAATAATCTTGGTTTCAGTTTATAACATTAATATTAATATTAAATTTCTTTCAAAATTTATTTTAGTTTTCTTTCGACTATATTTTTTAAAAAACCCTTAGAGATTCATACACTACTTATTAAACTTTTTAATTAAAAGTAATTATTTTTCAAATAATGACTTTTTTTTATTGAAAATTTAACGTTTAAAAACGTGTAAGGTTCAATATGAGCTTTTTTTTTGGTCAAAAGGAGTCAAAGGAGTCCCTTGTTTTAAATAGCTAATTCCAGGTATAAAAAGACAAATACTTAGTATTAGGTTTAACTAAAAAGCATTTTAATTTAAAAAATCGTCTAATTTTAAGCAAATTAAGAAACTAACCTGCAAAACGCCTCGGGGGTCAGCACTTTATTTTTTTTAATTTTAAACTAAACTATGAGCTTTTAAATTAAGCAATTCTAATCTGTTAATTTAAAATAAATTATTAAAAGAAAAAATAAATAACGGTTCTACATCCCTTAAAAATGGCGACGGTAATAAGTGATCCTTAAACGATATTTCGCCATTTTTTTTTTTAAATAATATAGAAAATTTGAATCTTCAATTTTAATTGATTTATTTCAATTTTGTATAAATTTACAATAAATATAAATTAAATTATCATTAATAATATTATTTTATTAAGAAATAAATTTTGAAAATGATTGATTTCTTTACCTTCTTACATCCGATTTTAAGAATTTGTTGTAAAACATTCAATTTATTTTATTTTAAAATCTTGTTTTTTTAACGTTATGATTTGGTTTTGGTTAAAAAAGCTTTAAATCTAAAAACTTTAATTTTTCTAAAACACTATTTTTTGGGATTTTATCTTTATCAAAAAAAAATTAATTGCACATAATTGTTTTAAATAAAATTTAATTTTTTTCAAAATAAACGTTAAATTCAAATTTTATTTTTTTTTTAATATGATTGTTTCAGACAGATGATATTTATTTAGTTTATTATTGTTATATTTTTTTATTATTAGAATACTATACATTAATAGAGTAACCAATAACAATTTAACAATAAATATATTATAAACAATAATATTATAATAAAAATATTATTTTATTTATTAAATATATAGTTTTTTTTAGAGTTTGTACTTATGTATAGATGCAATTAAATAAAAATCTAAAATTTTTGTATTATTTCTGCTTGCAAAAAATATACTATCCGATTATTTGATATAAGGAGTTTTAATTAATTTATCAATTATTAAACTAAAAAACATATCACAGTTAATAGCTGACGTCTATGCTTGATAACATTCATATGACTGCAAAAATATAAACGAAATGATATTAGATAGATTAGTGAGATCCAGGAAGTGTATAACGCTCCTCATTTTTTTTGCGTCATAAAATTCAATACGTATCTCATTCACACACACACACATAATCCCATACAACTAAAATATGTTTTGATTAATATAAAAATAACAAAAAAATAACAAAAACACTCACTAGTTGTTAGCTAAGAGTTATGGAGTGTTATTTTTTATTCAAATTTAACAAACAAAGCAACAACATCCTCTCAACTGTAAATAAATTCCACGTCAACTTTAGTATGTGTAGAGTAATAGTTTTTCTTCGATGAGTCTTTGATAGTTGTAGCTATTATTTAAACCATACACTTGTATGATAAATACAGGAGGAGTGAATTAAGAATCGTCGTGGGATAGTACGTAATTCGGTGAAAGAGTATCAATAAAGGAAACGAGGATATGGTAAGTATTAACATTAAAATGATTTTGAGGAGTTATCGAAATTCAAATCAACTAGAACTTAATGAGTGAGAGATTAACTCAGCGAAAAATGAGTTGGTTTGGAATATGACTTGTTTTGTAGTGGTATTTGGTGAGTAAGATATTCATTTATATTCGATTTGGAGAGAGATATAAATTTATTATCACTTACTTATTGTATAGATTAAATATAATTTATGAGTACTATATTTTGTTTGTTGTTTGAGAGTATTAATTATTTATGTACAACACGTAGTTGGAGTACGGATTTAGTTTTGAGTGAATTAATTGAGATGCTGTATAGAAAATTCGTTATATTTGATTTAGTTTACAAATATGTATTTTAGAATTGTATTTATTGAATTAGAAAGATTAATAATAATAGGGATCTGATGTATGATTATATTTCGTATTTGATATCTATTATACCGTATTTCAGTCCTATTTGTTTTTTTAAGTGATTTTTTTGTCTAACTTTCTGAGTGATGTTACTTATTATTTGTATGTTTGTTGCTTTTCTTGTTGTTGTTTTATATTAAGTACTATATTAGTTATATATTCTTATCAACTTTATTATACTTAATTCTTATAACATTTTGCCTGTTTTTCAGAAAATATTGTCATTTAATATACTGAAATACATTTGTAACGCTACTATCAGATACATTACTATAGCTATATTTGCAGTATAAAAACATAACAAAAATAATAAACATTTAATATTAAAGATATGTTACAAAAGTTTGTTCGAGATCTAGGCTCTCGAGATTGGCTTCAAACCCCCCATTTGATAGAAGCGGAGGATTTTAGTTTTTATTACCGCGCATCTAGGTTTTAGATAAAAATCCTTTTTAATTTTAAAACATTGGCTGTAAGATAACCCAGCTATAAGTATTCGATTCTATTAATTCCTGACACGAATGAATACTATTGAAGTCCCAATAAGGAAACATATTGACATATTATAATTCTCAAATGAATAAATACACACTCTATTAATACTAAAACGATTAAACTTTTAAGAGCTGATATTACAATCTTAGTATAATATTAGTTCAAAAATATAGAAGAACTAATGCCTCTGCAGAAAACTATATGCTATATCTAAATCATAAGTTCAAGTCTAGATGAGGATCTCTGACATTCATTTATATGATAAAATTCTTACTGTTCGTTAGTCTGTGGTGCAATACGCAACAGAAACTCTTCTTATAGATTAATTGAATCACGTCCCTTTGTTACAAGTGATCATTTTATGTGCGAACTAGAGAGAATCGCTTTAAAATTTATCTAATACTTCATAGTCAATAACTCCTGTTTTAGGATTATAATTGATCAATAGTTTGAGGCAATAAGCATAATTGTACTATAGTCGATCAGTCTATTCCAGGTACGAGTAAAGTAATTAATGTTATAGTTCACTATAATTTAGATTTTTGGAGACATATAGTTTATTAGTCATTAGCTCTATCACACGTCATGATCTAATGAGTTCTTGGCTTTTAATAGTACACGTAGTCTTGATAAGTTCCTGTATTGACTTATTTAGTTTCCGAACTATTCATGGAGTCTTGATACAAAAGATAATAATAGAGTATCCGTTGAGACCTAAGGAAATACGATTTATAAATGAATATGTGTACCTATTTGGATAGAGCAAATATTAAACTAGATTAATGTACTATAATTTTGTATATGTGATGTTAACTGAAATACCGAAACTAAGAATTTATGATCCTGGATCTATATGATCCTTATGTATAATAGTTTTGGCCACTATTGAGTCAAACTGACTAGAGAGAGTCAGTTTTCATATGTTATAAGTCTTGAAAAATAATTAGATCTCTCACAGTCCAAAAAGGTCTTATGCTCTATAAGTTTTACTACAAATTGTTTTTGTTTCAATCTGTTAGTAAACTAATCTATAGTCTTGACTTATATGTGCTAATCTATACGTTCATGAGACACCATATATGTCTAGTCTTAGACCACGCTTCGACAATAGGTTGTATATTATATGTCTTTAAGCTACAAGTAATTGTCCGTATCAGTTCTTTAAAGCTATAGGTTTCTATGGCCACCAAAATCTTTGAACCTATATGCTCCTAAGTCCTATATACGATCTTGACTATGTCTGAATCTATAAGTCTTGATTAATAGTACTGTCTTATACTTGACGCTACATATGCTAGTAATCTATCACGTCCCTTTGACTATTAGTCTCTAAGGCATATTAGTCCATTGACATATTTAAGAATCTTAAGTCTTAATCTAAGCACATATGAGACTAAATCCTTAAGAATCTTGACTATTATTTGCCTAATTCTAATCAAAACCTTGACTAGCTAGTCTATATATCATTATGTAATTAATATTAATTGATTTTGCTCCTATAATTTAATTTATACTGATATTTTTATAGACAAATTTCTTCAAACTATTTTACGTCTTATATCTTATCATAATGTGCTGTATCTATATACAGTCTAGTTCTAATGTACTAGACTAATAGTCATGTACTATATAGTCTTGACATAAAATAAGTACTAGTGTTCTTACTATGGTCATAGAACCTCATATAGGATTAAGTCATATTAAGTATTAGACTTATTAAGTAATCTATGTACAGTATAAGATTTTAGCTTTATAGTCCTAGTCCAAATATTCAGTCATTGAACTATAATAGATAGTCTATATTTTTCTCAAATTTAGTCCTTGTATGTATTAATATAGGATTTTAAGTTAACCACATAAGTATTTAGTTAAGAGTAGTCTAAGTCACTAATAATAGTTCTTGACTATATCTATATTTCTATTCCGTCTACTAGTATCAAGTACTATAAAGTCTATAGATCTATAACTGTGATATTGCAGACTATACAATAGTCGGACTTATAACATATATTATATTCTTAATGATTTAACGGACTTTATAGTCTTAGTATTAATAGTATCGATCAGTCTAGTGTATGTATATATATTGCTCAGAAATAAATCCATGATTATAGTTTTGATAAGCTTCTGAATTATATTATATAAAGACTTGAGGTCTGAGAGGCTGTACACTAATCTGGATACTCAATTAGAGGGTTGTATGAATAATTATATTCTATGATACATTTGTATGAGACACATTGATGTAACTTGGTATCTACTCACCAAATCAGAAATCTATAGTATAATTGAGAAAGTTCGCTTGGCAAAATAAACGCTGAATTGAAACTTTACAAAAACCTCTTAACACATTCACAAAAAACACAAAATACTCACATAATAAGAAATCATCTCATCATTTTATGCACATAAAAAAGTAAATAAAATAATTAGCTGTAATTATTAGTACTCTAACAAACCCTAACCTACTGGGTGATTAGTTGGGTATTACCAAATCCAAACAAAATTCCCAAATTAAAAGATAACGATAATAACAATATAACTATTGATTTTTATTGTTCTTTTATCATAATTTAACAATTTGATCGTTTATTAAGTTTCGTTCATATAAGATATGTTGTCGTGAAACACGTTAATTTTAGTCGTTTTTCTATTGCTTTAACTCTATATAAGGAGTATAAATTAAAATTTTATAGAGAATTAAATATAATTTTGTTATCAAAAGGATGCGCAACAGTGTATGGTAGTATGAGCGTATTTGTATGATATAATTATACTTTTTATATAAAAAAATGTTACGCGGACATCAGAATACAGTACTTATAATGTAAATGTTAAAAAAGATCTTATTCGTATAGCATGTGAAAATGTTGAGCATCCGCAAAAAAGAGAGACATTAAAAATTTTATAATAATAAAATATTTTAATAGAGACCTATAAATTGATATGTACTCATAAAGAGTGAATTGGTTTAATATTAATAATTTTCATTAAAACTTTATAGTAATAAATAAACTTGCCCAGCCAAATATGTTATGTTTCAAGATATTTTAATATATTAGTTGGTAAACCAATTACTGTTATAGTGTATTACGTCGCCATTTGTGTGTATAATATGCATTTTGATTATTGATCTATTGAACTTCCATATCACAACTTACACGCAACTGGGCCAGCAGATAAAAATTGATATGGAGATTTATCCTGGCTTTATTGCATTATATTTTACTCAATTTATAGATTGTTATAGATTCAGTAGATGGTTTCCAGTATGTATATACATAACCTAACACTATTATCTACATCCAACTTTCGGTTATGAGTGATGAGAGACTGCTAGTTGGAGTCTGTGTAGGTGATTTTTACTTATTATAAGCAAGCATAAATAAAACACATCAAAATGAGAGCACGCTTAATTGAAAATTCAATAGGATAAATAAATCCTCCTTATTATGTACATTACTAAATATGAAAATAATTCTGTAAATTCAAATAGAAAAAAATGGCAGTATAGATATAGTGGGAATTATATATAACTCATCTCACGAGGTATAACATCCTAATTTGTATTAATATGTTTATTTTGGTATCTCATTTGCGATAGTTTCTCAAACATACAAAATTCTTAGACTGAGTTAGAAACGACTCCACCTTACTCCAACCCCCTCTCAACCCAAATCAGTATGATGTGAGACCAAAAGTGAAATCCCCACTCATCTTTATTATTCTCGTCGTACGGCGCATCGTTCATCCTGTAACATTGTAGGGCAATTTTCTTGGGCCATATAAACGTCACACAAACAAAAGGCACCGATAAGCAGTACAGAGAGATTGACGTAAAAATGACATTTATAAAACGATACAAAACTTCATATTACTCGAATTCATAACCTAGAATGATCTCTAGTATTTGAAAATGGTATCACACGAGATGTGAATAGTTAAACTTATCGTGTATAAAGGAATATCAGAAGTATCACTGTCTCTTACGGCAAGGAGAAGTTAGTTACCAATAACTGATAGAGGGGAATATATAAATATTTAAAATGACTCTGTATAAGAACCGCGCATATCATAAATTCGGTTCTCTCTCTATAATATTTATCAGTGTGTCATGCTAATGCAGCGTTTATTATTAAATGTTGATTAGTACCTAAAATTTATTTTTTATTCGGAGAGAATTGTATAAAAATGGGTTGCTCAAAGAAAATGATCCGAAAATACTCCAATACTTGAGTTGACACTGCATATTAGATCATAGCTAAATGACACAGCAACATATACAAGCAAGAATAATAAATTGCATAATGACACACTATTATATAAGGGCATAGATTTTCCTTTGAGACACTATATCATATAATTATTTAACACACTCACTGCATGTATTAAACAATAGCTCTTTTCAATATGCTATCACAATGTATGTATGCATAGAGAGGACTCTTACACGATCTCGAGGAAAACAAATCTACCATTTTAAATTAACAAGAAACAGCAAATAATATTAGAGAGTTGTTAATAAAGGAAATTTAATACAGAAAATCTGAGAAGAATAACACCTGAACAGAAAGAGTATAGAGTAATATTCTACTTTGAGTAAAAAGTGGGAAATAAGTGATCACGAAGACTTACAACTACAGAGATTCGAATGTATACGTCTAAGATTCATAGAACTAATTAGTATCCATCTAGTATCAGAGGTCACACAGGGTTGATATCTATAGATCATTATATATCTACTATTGCTGCGTACACGCTTATTTAGATAAAGAAGTACTAAGATCACGACACATAGTCGGACATGTGACCATATAGGCTCTAGGAAACCTACATAGTACGCTCAAGACTAGGTATCTTTATATATCCTGTAGTGCGCTAGGAAACTATAGTTACCTAGTTAGATGCGGGACCTTCATTAGTAATATAGAGTGGACGGACCATCGATAAGTCTAATAGTTTCTCGAGGGACATTATCTACTTATATTGTTCGGAAACTTTTTAGTAATAATAATATGTCAATATTGGGCTTAATAGATTCGTATCTAGATACTGTGAAGACTACTTAAATATACTTGGAGTTCTATTAATGTCTATACTATAAGTGATATGGATGCGATTAGCTCCTACTATGCTAAAGTATCTCGTAATGTGATTGGTTACGTAGATAGC